>SRSE01000073.1:17500-291502 GCA_005024645.1 Planiliza haematocheilus
TGTCCCAGGGCTAACATAGAGACACAGAATCACCAATGAACCTAAGCAGCATGTCTTTAGACGGTGGGAGGAAGCTGGAGAACCTGGAGAGAACCCACGCAGACACAGGGAGAACATGTAGACTACACACAGAGAGGAACCAGTGGAACCATGGATTAGAACCCAGAACCTTGTGCTTGCTCTGAGGCATCAGTGATGACCACCTCTCTCTCCACTGTGTCTCCTTATTTCTTTCGTTTCCAGGAGAAATGTGCCGAGGATGTCGGGGCGATTTTAGAGCCCTGAGCGTTGCCTGCAGGCCTTCCTCTCAGGCTGCATGTTCAGCCTCCACCAATCAGAGGGAAACACAGCGAGGCCTTTGAACAACGAGGCAACACAAAGTGCTTCACACGCAGAGAGACGGAGGAGACGTCCAGACGGTTCCATGTTTCATTTAGTCAAACGCGGCGGAGACGAGTCGAGGGTCTGGACTCAAGAATAAAGAATCTAAACGTCTTTAAGCTCTAGAAGCTAAATTAAAACGAGCTGCACCTTCAGCAGAGATCAGTCATGAAAAAAAACATTTTATTGAGACGTTTTTTCTGGATCTAATCTTCCTCTCCCGTCACTCAGCCTCATTAACATATCTTCCGGTAATTCTTAAAAATTAATCATATTGCATATGACCCGTGACGTCCAATTACGCTGCTGCTCCGGCCCCATGCTGTCCTGAATCAAATTGCCATTTGACAAACAAGCGTCAAATCGAGGCAGCGAATGCCAAATGAGACGCTTTATGAATCATTTATCGCAGCGTTTGATCTCTAAGTAGAGAAAAATCATAAAGTGAGCGCTGTGCTCGCGTCCCCGCTGCCTCTCTGTCTCTGTGTGGATGTGTTCGTGTGACTGTTGCCACAGAACGCGCCACAATAATTTATTCCCCCAGCTACTTGGAACCATTAGTGAAAGTTCCAGGAGACCAATTAGCATTGGAAACCCACTGGTGCTGCTGTGGTGACAACCTCCTCCAAACTGCCAAAGAAGTGTTATAAACAAACTGGACCCCAGGAGCACTGCCGGGGCCCCTCCAGGGACCCGGGGCCCCTTTCCAAAGACGAAAACAAACCTTGGCTGAGCGTCCACAATACCGCCTTAATGACGTTTCCCCCCGGGCCGCAAACGGGCTAACACCACGGCCGGCTAATGACTGAGAGGAACAACACACACTCGGGCCTGAGAGGCTGTGAATGTGTGTGCGGCTCAAATAAAACAAACCGAGTGTGTTGTTGTTGTTGTCGCTGCTGTCACTCAGCCGGCGAGGAGAGTGCAGAGAAGCTCGGCTCAGGTCGCCGTGCTCACGTTAAACCAAAAAAAAAAAAAGAAGAAGTCAGGAGCCAGTTTGGCCGGCGAGCCTCGGCCCGGCCACACAAGCTTCATTACCGCTGGCTGCTCCTCCTCGCCGCTCAGCAGCCACTTCAGACGCCGCCACAAGTGGAATCTACTTAAGGCACAAAGAGGAGGTTTGTCTGGGCATGTCGGCGTTATCACACACAGGGAAAAAAAGAAACTGAGAGAGGCATTCAAAGACTCCCTGAGGACGGTGCAGCGGCGGCGGATCACAGCGTCCAGATAACACCGAGCAGGACGGGGCGGCAGCGCAGGCCGGGCTCGCTTTCAAAGGGCAAGTGTTGTAATTACCCGAAGGCCTGGAACGCCTCGGCAGCACGGCCAACCTGCCAACCGGGAGCCAGCGCCGCCTGGCCCAGACCCCGAACGCCTCGCTGCGAGCGTGGCAGCAGGTTCTTCTCAGCACGGCCCGGAGCCTGGCAGCGAGGCGGGCCCAGCCGAGCCCAGCCGAGGCGAGCCGGCCTGGAGCTGGCGAGCCGGCCTGGAGCTGGCGAGCCTCCGGGAGCCCGCTGGCAACGCCGCGCTGCCAGGCTGGCTGCCACCGCCGCCACAGAGCCAGCTCCTCGCTTTATGACGGGGAGTTTTGGAAAGCAGCAGAGCTCCATTTAGGAATGTTTAATGTGGGTTGACCCGACAGACCAGCAGAGAATCTCCTCAAATAAAGACGTCAGGAAAAGAACGAGAGAACCAACAAGAACCAGAGGAACCAGTCCACTGAGAACCAGGGGACGGTCCTGAGTCCTGCTAAAAGGAGAAAGAGCTTAAAGACATGGAGGTCCTCTGAGATGGCCTCCATCTTTAATCAGAGGCTGTTCATCCACCTGCACACGCTGAAACAGGAAGTACACCCAGAGGTGCATCCTGGGAGTGTGATCCAGGTAGACAAACCAACAGGGACGCCGGTAAAGACGACCTCAGCTGGGACCGTGGAGGTAGAGACACAGAGATGGAAACAGTGAGGCAGTCTCAGATCCCTCACTCATTAGTGGATGGAAACACAGCATCCATCAGGGGGAACGCCGCTTAATAATCACACTCAATCACATAATGACTGAAGCTCAGAGACGTCGACAGCCCGCCGTCATTATGGAAATGAAGCTCGTATCGATGGAATCTCACAGCGAGCTCGACGCCCTGACAGCAGCCAGAGAGGTCCAACATGTCCGACCTGATCCTGCAGAAACTTTAATTGACTCTGATTAGTTAGAGAGAGAACGGCCGACGCACTGCAGCCGACACCAGGACCAGGACACTCAGTCAATAACCAGCTGATGCAAACCCAGACCGGTTTACTGCAGCTTAAACCAGTTTACTGCAATTTAAACCAGTTTACTGCAGTTTAAACCGGTTTACTGCAGCTTAAACCGGTTTACTGCAGCTTAAACCAGTTTACTGCAGTTTAAACCGGTTTACTGTTCTGATAATCCTGATATATATATATAAATAAATCAGTGTCTCATTGATCAAACCGTCTGCTTTATATTTATTTCCTAGTTTACAGATCAACTCTTTAAAACTAAATCTCAAAATAAAAGACAAATAACTGTTTCCTGATGCTGTGGATAAAAGCTGCTCTGTACAGCAGTTATATGTTTATCTGTGTGTGTGTGTCTTTATATACAGTATATATATATATATATGTGTGTGTGTGTGTGTGTGTGTCCTATTTTCACCCCGACACACACACTCATGTTCTTGTTCACTCCTCGGTCTGAACCAGTAAAACCATTAACTCACAGACAACACAGAGACAGTCAGGGCAGCAGACGTGTTGATTGGTGCGATGAACGACAAACCAACAGCTGCTCTTTTTTCTCTCTACACACAAACACACAAACCTCAGACTCTTCTCTACATCTGGAGGAGGAGACTTTACAAAACAAAAGGCTTCGAAACTGACGAATAAAACCTGAAATAATTAGATTCAAACATTAAATCTCCTCCAGTAAAATAAGGTAAAATAAACAACAGTGAAATTTAAATTTAAATACAAACTGAAAGCATAAATATGGACCTGAATACCTGAGCACAGAATGTAAAAACATTTTAAAATCATTTTAAATGTGTTTTAATCTAACATAGACGAGAAGCTTTAAAATATAAATTAATTAAAATGTTAAAGGTTGAAAATTAAGATAAAATATTTGCTTATAAAATGAATTATAGTATATTTTAAATAGTTTCATATCAAATAAAGCAGCCACCAGCTGATACGATATCCAAATATTTATTTCTAAGAAGAGCTGAAGCTGTAATACCTGGATCGCCCCCTGGTGGCTGGTGGGAGAATAGCTAATTAGCCCCGCCCCCTACATTATGTCTTTATGATCAGTTAATTGTTTGTCATTATTAATTATTGGTTCAAACACTAAACCAGTTGTTGTACAGGAAACTAGACTCAGTTTTATCAAGCTAATGCTAATGTTACGGCTAGTCAGCTAAAAACATAACCAGGAAATGAGGAAATGTAGCAGCTAGCAAGTTAGCTAGCATAAAATGATGAGCGTCCATTCAACATGGCGGCTCTAGTTCACGTTGTGATTGTACATAACCAAAGATGGCAGCTTCCATGTCTGACATGTTTTAGCGCCACCTGTCGGCCATCTTGAAATCAATGTCACTTTATATTATGATTCATTTTTTTATGTTTGTCCGATTCAACTTGTTTGTTTCTGTTTTCCTGTTCTTCTTGGTTTGTGACGCTGCAGGCCGTGTTACTGCCTCCTACTACAAACACACTTTACATTCTGCTTGCTTTCCACAACAACACAAACCTGTGAGTCAGTTTAAAAACTTTGCAGCATTAAGAGGAATTTGCATTGTTGTGAAAAAGCAGTGTTACCTGTTTGTTTATGACAGCCGTCAAAAATAATGTTGGTTAAATATTAATGTTTAATTATCTGATATACAAAGCCCCCCGTCTGGTTTAATCTCTACAAACGTTCACTAACTGGTGACTAATTTTCAACACGTGTGAAACATCTTCATTATCAAACCCGTCTTTGTTATAGATCCCATTTAAACATCATAATCCAACTTCCTCTGAAGCCCAATTAACACCCTCACACACACCTACACACATCTTTAAAGACGCACTAATTAGAAAGTTGCAGGTTTGACGAACAAAACAACAAAGACTGGATCTGGAACTATCGATCCTCGTCGTCTTACCTGCACATGATCTCGTGGGTGAGGAGGACGCGACACATCTCTGGGTTCTTGTCCTGACCCTCGTACAGGATGGGCTGAGGGACAAACGGAGACACACGGATTAAAGACCAAACATCACTGCTGTTCCTTTTATTTTGTCCACACTCTGACTGCAGCAAAAACTCAAACATGGCCTACAACGTCCCCCCTCTCGGTGGTCTCAGCCTCCTCCGGCCTTCCCAGAATTCCCTACCAGATGGCGGGCGGCGTCCCAGGATGAAGCCCCCCACCTCCTACTCCTCACCCTCCTCACCCCCCCCTCCCCACCCCCACGGAGCTGTCATGTCAGCGTCCGGATGACGGATGACCGCTGAGAGCAGGGCGAGGTGTGTGTGTGTGTGTGTGTGTGTGTGCGTGTGTGTGTGTGTGTGTGTGTGTGTGTGCGTGTGTGTGTGTTTTTGTAATACCCCGGTGGTTGTAAATGAACTCCACTAAAAGCATGTGTGTGTGTGTCCTCACCCCTTTCCTCCCCCATCTTTTCCTGCCGTGACCTACCACTACCTCATCCACCTTTATAGTCAAAACAGACCTCCACCCTGCACACACACACTCTCACACACACACTCTCACACACACACACACACACACACACTAACACACTAACACACTAACACACACCCCTGGGGGACAATACTTTTAGGATAACGACCACTTCTGCATTATTGATCCCGATCCTGGCTCTGTTCCTCTGGATTAAAACGCTCCAGTTTGACCAGGAGGGCTGTACACACACACACACACACACACACACTCACACACACACACACACACACACACACACACACACACACACACACACACACACACACACACACACACACACACTCACACACACACTGCGTCGAGGTCGATATTCATACATCATCATTCCCGATGCTGGGATCCCAGGAGAGTGTGACTGCACGTCCACGTTGGCTCTCGTTTGCAGGTTTTATTTTTTAGTTTTGGATCTTTGAGGGAAGCTGCTCACATGTGCTTTCACAGACTGACGACTTGTTCTGGAGATGGTCCGTAAACTATATTTCACTGCTTTGTGAATCAGAAATATTCCAGGCCCCGCTGAGCGGCTCAGCTTCTCTGTGTGACGCGTCTTGCTGCATAAAAAGTTGCGTCGCTGCATCGCGGTCCAATCTGCATTAATGCAGCTCCTCCTCGCTCTGACAATCCCGGGGACGCGGGGCCCCGAGCAGGCGCTCGACGGGGTTGTATCGACCGGCGGGGGGACTCCAGCCGACCCCGTCTGTCAGGTCTGACTGTCGACCAATGGGGTGTCATGTAGTGGGAGGTGAAGGTGGAGGAGGAGGTGTCAGGATTATTGTCTCCAGTGTGCCGTCGCTGTGCCACATTAGGGCGTATTGATCGGTTTGCACGGCTGGCGCTTTGTCGGGAGCCGCTTGGTACATCGATCGGTGACATGCCGACAGGGCCGCCCGGCGGGGGGGGGCCCATATGAGCAGGGGATAGATAAGAGGAAGGTGGAGAGTTTAACAGGTGGACGGATGATGATCCTCCTCATCTTAAACATAACTCCTTTATATTCACTCACATCGTTTATCTGCTTAGTGATCGGACGAAACAACTTCATGAAAGAGCCTGAACCCAAACGAGATGCTTCAGCGACGCTGGACAATAATCTGATCCTGCAGAGGGCAGTAAAAGCACCAGGAGATCAAGAAGAAGAAGAAGAAGAAGAAGAACGCGAGTGAAAACTAAAACTATTCCTGTGAGTTCAGCCTGACTGTTGGTTGGTGGTCAGAGCCAACAGAAACTCCAGAGCAGATGCTAATGCTGCTAATGGAAATGCTAAAGCTAATGAAGATGCTACAGGCTAGCAAGCAGCACTAGTGGAGGCGCTAACAGCTAGCATGTCTGCGTCAGGTTTCCATCAACGCTCAGCTGTTAACAACTTTCAGAATCTTTAATTTAATAGAATCATTTGGTGAAATATGTCTTGTTTGAATCAGTTTATTATTTAGTGGTTAGTTAAAGGATTAATGGGCGACTCATGGTTTGCTGCAGCTCTGCAGGATTTTGTGTGAAGATAAACTGAAAGGCCTGAAAAACACTTGATGGTTTTGTAGGAAAGTGAAAATCTCTGAGAACATCTGCAGCCGTCTCAGCTTAACGTGATGGTTTTCTGGAGCGCTGAGCGCTGAGCGGGACGAGGCTGGGAGGTCGACACCGCAGGATCGACTGGAATTTGGAAATATTCAGGGGTTTTCGTTGGCAGCGACAACGTTCACAGGTTCAAATCCCACACGGGGGTTCTGAGTGAGTGAAAACCGGAAAGGTGGGAGGATCTGGAGTCAGCTGAAGATCGAGCTTCACCGACTGGAAAGGAAAACACATCAGTGCTGCTCGAGTTCAGGAGGAGAGAGAGAGAAGGAGGGAGCAAGTCCTGAAAGACCGTCAGCGTCGTCGTGGACTGAAACGGTCTGCTTTTAAATCCCATGAATCCAGACGTGTCTTTGATTAGCATATGCTAAGCTAACAGGCTTCATAATTAAAGTGCAGACGTGATGAATTATTCTTCTGAGCTGCAACAATCAGTCGATCAGAGTTAATTAACGTCTGTAACTGAAGCATAAATATATAAAGTAACAATAGAAGTTTAATCCTCATTGTTTTATCTGTTTATTTATTTTAGATTTACTGAGAAAATGATTTTTATAGTAAAATGTGACCTGAATAAACCCTGAGCTCATCTCCACGTTTTCTTTCTTAGTTTCAGATTTGATCAGAGTCCTGCGTCCAGGTGTGTGTGTGTGTGTGTGTGTGTGTGTGTGTGTGTCAGCGTCTCACCTGTTTGGTCATGGAGTCTATCAGCCGGACGTACAGATCCTGTTCTGTCCTGATTCCTGAAAAACACAAAACACTAATGAGCCCGACAGCGTGAGCAGAGTTATTGGAGCCTGACGGCACGATCACACACACGCACACACACACACACACACACACACACGCGCCCACGCCCACACCCGCCCACACCCACACACACACACACACACACACACACACACACACACACACACACACACACACACACACACACACACACACACACACACACACACACACGTTAGCTTGTTATGCTAATCTGATGCAAACAGAGGAAGAGGAAGGGTCCCCTGAACAAAAGCATCCCCGGTAATAATGTGCTGTAAATGAATTCTGCTCTTATTTATGTTTTCTCTGCAGCTCTCGTAGTCCGGGCTACGCTAACACCCCCCCACCCCCCCAGCAAAAACAAACATTAGCGCCGCTCCAGAGCTGTTTATTATTTATAGGCCAGGCCTCCTTTAACTGCAGAGCGCTCCTCTGCACCCCCGCCGCCTTTTTCCTCAAGGATAACAAGGAATCCTCATTCTCCGACAAATTAAATATCAATCAGGACTGCTTGTCTTTTATTAGCTATGCATCCGAGCGTAAATGTGACACAAACACGACATGGGGTGGAGGAGGCAAATTGCAGGGAACACCTGTTAGCGGCGGAGGAGCTCTAATTGTGGCTTTGAGGGTTTTTTCTTGCAGTTTGTCGGGCCGTTTCCTCGCAGCTTCCTCTGCTTTCTAATTGACATGATTCACTCCTCGCTCGGCGGCTGAGTGCTGAGCGGTCCGAGGCCTAAATGGCGGCAATCCGTCCCGGTTGCAGATGAGGTCAATTACCTCGGTGCGATGCTAATCCGACGACGCCGACTCATATTAGAGTGATTTATCTGCCTTTGGAGGAAAACGCTCTTTTATGTCCCACTTTATCTGGAGCTTCTGCGGGGGTCTGAGACGGACGTCCTCATCCTGCAGCTCTGGACTCGGGCCAGGACGAAGCCCGGATCCCTCCAGCTCCCTCCTCGATGGACAAACCAGAGCTCAGGTCGGGCTGCTGTCACATATTCCAGATGTCTGATAATGAAGAACTTTTTCCAGTCTTAAACGTCCAGCGAGCTGACCTTTCATATAAAACATTCCTTCTAAATCACCGGGGGGAAAGTTCAGCAGCAAAGCAGCACAGGAGGTTTTTACCTGTGGGGAAGAGTGATCATTAAGTTCATCAATCAAAGCTGCAGCCTGAACAAAGACTCAGGCCTCGGTCCAGACGCGGCTCCTCTCAAATCACTTCCTTCCAGTGTTTAGGTTCTCCTCGTTAGACGTGTCTTTCATTAGCATATGCTAAGCTAACAGGCTGAGGCTTTATAACCATGTGCAGACGTGTTGGCTTCTTCTTCTGCAGACACAGAGACGCTCTGTGAGGACTGTGGGGTGCAGCAGGTAGAGCCGGTCTCAGAGGGTTAGTGGTTCTGTCCCGGTACATGGACCATGAGAGTGAGACTGGTTCAGCTGGTGAAGACGAACCTGCTGCTGGTTTAAGGTAGACGTCTGCTCCTCGTCCGTGTTTTTATTTTAACCTCCAGCTAACAGCTCCATTCATCTGATGATGATCATTTATTTTGTACCGTAAAGCTGAGACCAACGACTCAAACTAAATAAAACAGTAAGAAAATGTTTTGATGAACGTCACAGCTCAGTTCATTCATCATGTGAGGTTTGTTTTTACGTTGTTGTTGAGGTCATCCTCCTCCATTTCTACGCTGTGTTTTTATTTCCTACTTTAGTCAGTGACTGGAAATGTTTCTCTTTTATATTTCTATTATTTCTGTTTTGTTGTCTCACTAAATCTGAATTTCCCTTTGAGGATCAATAACTGGTCTGAATGAAATCCTGATTAAATCAGGACCAGGAGGTTCCTGAGAATATAAATCCTTCCAGACGGGTTAGTCTCACCGTTGCTGTAGAGGAGCTGTAGCCTGTAGTGGATCCCGTTGTTGGTCTTCTCTCCGTTGTACTCCTGTCACACAAAGACATGAATCACACGTTAAACAGCCACGTTTACAGCCAAGCAGCAGCAGCACAGTTTAAATCTTCACGTCAGGTCACACCAGGAATCAGTGAAGCAGTGAGTTCATGTCTTCACCGAGTCACAGGAGGAACTGGTTGACTTTAATGACTTTAATTATTTTATGGTCAAAGATGTCAACGACATAAATACAGCAAAACAAAGACTCTGACATTTATCCTGCAGGGGGCAACGATACGACCAATGGGTCAACACTGGAACAGGAAGAAGAAGAAGAAGAAGAAGAAGAAGAAGGATGCTAGCTGTTAAGAATGAAATCACTCCCCACGCTAGCTGTCACATGCTAATGGAGATGCTAATGGAGATGCTAACAACTAGCATGTCTGCTCATGGACTGGGTTCTTCTCCAGTTCTAAATGACCGGAGGGAGGACATGTCTCTGAAGACTGTCCTCTGTGGACATTTAAACTACATCAGTACATCACGTTACTGCTACATGTCGTGTTTTATCTTTTAGAAACACAAATAATATCTGACTCTTTTTTCTCTCTTGACCTTTCCTCCTCCTCCTCCTCCTCTCTTCTTCTCCTCCTCCTCCTCTCTTCTTCTCCTCCTCCTCTCTTCTTCTTCTCTCTCAGCATTTATTCCCCTTTTTATTTCCCTCTCCTCCGTCAGCCGGTGTCGGTCGGCCGCTCGGTGCCAACTGTGCCCGGGAGTGTTGGCTCGGTCCCAGTGTGTTTGTGTTGGGGGGGTGGTTGGGGCGAGGGGAGGGGAGGGGAGGGGAGGGGAGGGGGGCGTCGGGGCGAGAGACTAGAGGTCAAAGCCGAGGTGAGGCGAGCGAGTGGGCGGAGGATGTGGTGCCAGCTGGCAGCTGATCAGAGAACAAACACCCCCGACCTGTCTGGATGTGATTATGATTCTCATCAGTGTTTTATCTGTCAACAAACATCACCTCGCTCTAATGAGTCTTAGGACTCTAACGAGTCTTTCTTAAATTTGTTTTAAGCTTAAAATGTATTTATATGAAGCCAGTGGCTCAGGTGGAGATGTCTGCTGATCAGAAGGTTGGAGGTTTAGTCCCTGACTGAAATGTCCTTGAGCAAAACACTGAACACCTTGACTGGCAGCTTCTACCATCAGAGTGTGACTGAATGAATGAATGAATGAATGAGTGAATGAGTGAATGAGTGAATGAGTGAATGAATGAGTGAATGAGTGAATGAGTGAATGAATGAATGAATGAGTGAATGAATGAATGAATGAATGAATGAGTGAGTGAACGAATGAATGAATGAATGAGTGAATGAGTGAATGAGTGAGTGAGTGAGTGAGTGAATGAATGAATGAGTGAGTGAGTGAGTGAATGAATGAATGAATGAGTGAGTGAGTGAATGAATGACTGAGTGAGTGAGTGAATGAATGACTGACTGAGTGAGTGAGTGAATGAATGACTGAGTGAGTGAGTGAATGAATGACTGAGTGAATGAATGAGTGAATGAATGAGTGAATGAATGACTGAGTGAGTGAGTGAATGAATGACTGAGTGAATGAATGAGTGAATGAATGAATGAGTGAGTGAATGAGTGAGTGAGTGAGTGAGAATGTAGAGCAGGCTCTTTATTCCAACTTTGACTGGATTTTAAAACTGACTGAAGCTGAACCTCGTCAGCGTTGGATTGATCAGAACAGAAATCAGGTTTTCAACCAAACCTGAAGTCAGATCATAAACTAGACATCCTGATGAACCTGCTATGGATTCTACACAATAACCTGACTGAGAGTAGGTCATGACACCTGTCCACAGAGACCAGAGAACGTGGACCTGATGGTTCTGGAGACTCACCTCCCAGCTCCCTGGTCTAATCACAGAAGAAGAAGAAGAAGAAGAAGGAGCGTCACCTTATCTTTCTCCACAAAGTCCACGTAGGAAGTCCTCTCGATCTCCACCGGCTGACCCTGGCGGTCGTACAGCGCCAGAACGAAGTGGAAGAAGTTGGACTTCCTCAGGTTGGACGGAGGCTGCTTCTCAAAATGAGCTCGGGCCAAACCAACACCGCTGAAACACAGAGAGGATCGATGGGTCAAATCTGAGTCTGAGAGGAAAACGTCAACCGGGCTTTATATTCTACAGGAGACGCATGGAGGTGAACAAATATTAAGAGGAGGAGGACAAAGATGGACGGTAGGGTGACGATGAGAAGGAGGTGAAGAAGGAGTGTAAGATGAAGACTAACGGTGAGGACAATGATGAGGTTCTACAGTTTAAACCTGGTTCTAACTGAGTCTCATTAATACGTGGTGGTGTTCCTCAGGGCTCCATGCTGGGCCCCAATCAGAAAATAAATAACTGAGAATATTCTAACATATGATCAATAAATGAACCGAATGATGCTTTTAGATAATCTATGTAAATAAAGACAGAGCAGTGTTCTGTGCAGCGCCCCCTGGTGTTTAATCAGAGGAAAGTAAAAACCAGGTGACATCATCCAAACGTAAGAAAGCAGAAACACGAGTGAGCGTCAGATTTCAGTGGAAACAGAATAAAACTCAGAGTTGATCCTGAAATAAAATCGATGCTCCGGCAGGAAGCGACCTCTGCTCTGGGCCCGCGGAGCCTCGCAGCACACGAATATTTTTACATCAATCTCATTTCCAGCTCGTTTTTGTTTCCTAAAACACTTTGCTCTTTTTATTTATTTTATTTTTTCTGATCAATACGATCGGCGAGGCACAGATAAATATTTATTCATGCTCAGGGTTTGTTTTTGGAGACTCGCCCGCTCTCTCTCGGCCTCGGAGCTTCCCGGCTCAGGGGTGTATTCCCCAGACGACAGATTAATACAGCGCTGACCTTTCTGCTCCTCCATTACCAACACTTAATGCCTCATTTGTAGGCCGGGATGTTGAAAGATCAGCCTAGCAACTCCTCACAGCGCTGGAGGAGGAGGAGGAGGAGAAGGAGGAAGAGGAGGAAGAGGAAGAGGAGGAGGAGGAGGAGGAAGAGGAGGAAGAGGAGGAAGAGGAGGAAGAGGAAGAGGAGGAGGAGGAGGAGAAGGAGGAAGAGGAGGAAGAGGAAGGACTAAAAGGAGCAGGAGGAAGATGAGAAGAATGAGGAGGAGAAAGAGTTCTGACATAAGAATAAAAAACTTTAATTTAGGCTTCACATCAAATTATTTGGAGGAAGAAGAAGAAGAACTAGAACCCAGGTTCTACCATGAAGCTAGTCCTCTGTCAGTATCTAGTGTCTGTGGATGTGTGGTGAGGTGGTAGCAGCTGATCATCATCCATCAGTCAAAGGCTGCAGCCAAACAACAACAACAAACACTGAACGTTTCCTGGAGACAGCGTCAAGTACGGAAGACAAGGAAGACAAGGACAGACTTTAGGAAGACACAGGAGACCAACTCTAGGAGAAGACAAGGAAGACAAGGACAGACTTTAGGAAGACACAGGAGACCAACTCTAGGAGAAGACAAGGACAGACGTAAGAGAGACGTGTCTCTACTAAATATTCTGTCTTGGAGTTAAATATTAAAATAGATCATTTTAGATTGTGAAGCAGTGACACTGAGTCCATCACCTGTTTCATCACCTGTTTCATCACCTGTTTCATCCTAACGCTGTGATCCAGACCATTATCCTAAATTAACAGAGCTGTGTCCAGACAGACGACCACTCTGCCTCCACTCACAAACCTCGTTAGCGTTATTATTATTTCAATTATGCTAATTGCAGCTGCATCTATCCGGCCGTTAGCTCTTGGCGCTGGGTGTAATAAAAACAGTATCAGACCCTGAGACTAGATCACAGCGAGCAGAGCAAAGGTCAGCTCTGCAAACAATCACTGAACAGCAGTCAGCTCAGAGCCACACACACCAGGAACTAACCAGGAACTAACCAGGAACACACCAGGAACTAACCAGGAACTAACCTCCAACACACCAGGAACTAACCAGGACCTAACCAGGAAGTAACCAGGAACTAACCACAAACACACCAGGAACTAACCAGGACCTAACCAGGAAGTAACCAGGAACTAACCACAAACACACCAGGAACTAACCAGGAACTAACCAGGAACTAACCAGGAACACACCAGGAACTAACCACAAACACACCAGGAACTAACCAGGAACTAACCACAAACACACCAGGAACTAACCAGGAACTAACCAGGAACTAACCACAAACACACCAGGAACTAACCTCCAACACACCAGGAACTAACCACAAACACACCAGGAACTAACCAGGAACTAACCTCCAACACACCAGGAACTAACCACAAACACACCAGGAACTAACCAGGAACTAACCTCCAACACACCAGGAACTAACCACAAACACACCAGGAACTAACCAGGAACTAACCACAAACACACCAGGAACTAACCAGGAACTAACCAAGAACACACCGGGAACTAACCAGGAACTAACCACAAACACACCAGGACCTAACCAGGAAGTAACCAGGCCTGTTGTTGTTTCTTTCCTGGCGTTAAGGAGGACCAGGCCTCAGCCAGTGATCCCAGTGAAGAACATCTTGATGCCTGGACTTTATTTCAGGCTCTGATGGTTTCACACCAGATTAATAAAAACATTTGAGTGAAGCAGAAGGAACGAGGGACGGAGCATTCACAGATAATTCAGCTTCTCTCAGTTCTGATAGAGTTTATTTTAAAGCCAGTTAAACAGTTAGTCCTGGATCTGCTCAACGTGGCCTCACTGTGAGATGAAGATCCAGATCAGGACTGAAGCTCTGAGATCAGCGTCAGGATTTAAAACGTGAGGACGAGGAGATGGAGGAGACGCCACAAACGTCTGGAACCAGTGAATGTATAAATATCTGATAATAAATCAACTAAACACAAACACCTCCGTAACAACCTCCTCCTCTCGTCTCCAACCAGAGACAACGTCCGTCCACTGTGAGGGACGTCTGGGACATTAGACTACATCACTGCTTTTATTACTAGTTACAGTTTATTATTTTATTTATGTCCTTAAACGTCTCACCACATCGCTGGTTAACTGATCAGTGATCAATAATTAACCAATCAATCACTGCAATAATATGATCAGTTAACTATTTACTGATGAGACCAAACCTCCACCAGACTCCATTATAAAAACCTCTTATTTTACATCTTAATAAAACGCAGGACATGAGTGTAAAGTAATGAGATTACATGAATGAGTATTTATTTACTCCGCGTGAACCAACAGCACAGCCTCTTCCTCCTGCTGGTCTGAGAGCAGTGACGCCAGGAGAAATGCATTGTGGGAGGTCGCTGGTCCGTCGTGGGTTGGCCGGCGCCGACTGATTTCCATTTGTGCACCTTAATAGTGTGTGTCATTCCTAATTAGGGCGACTGGCTCGGGGAAACGGCGGCTCGATGCTGGAGTGGCTGCTCCTGTCATGCTGCAATTACCAACAAATTAGTCTTTAGACTGAGGGGCTTCTGCACGCGCTCAGACGCCTCCGACCAGGCGTGTGCGCTAATTAGTGCGTTCTGGTGGGTGTTCAGCGTGTGAAAAAATGAACGAGAGTGTAAACGACGACGTCAAGCTCCGACCTGCAGCTGTTTGTTCTGCAGGTTTCAGCTCGACGGCGAGACAGAAACTAATACACACATTTACATTAGAGCCTCTGAAGGCAGCGAACGCCACGTGAAATCTGTTATGTCAAGTTCCTTCAAAAGTTCCATTTATTTACAGAAAACTGTAATGGAGTCTGGTCTGTCGTTCGTTTGTCCAGAAAAGGAAAATTCTCACAAAGAAGCTAAATTGTTGATTTTTTTAAATGGACTCTGGTGACTTACTGAAACAGTAGCGTTCTCAGTTTTCCCACACAAATCATGACACCTGCTTCCTTATTATTTAAAACGCTAGTCTGGTGTCTGTGTGGCGCATTCAGGTTCTGTAAATGTTCATGAAAAAATTCTGCAGCTTCTCTTCAGCTCGAAACAAGACGGAGTCTAATGCACACGTTTACATTACGACCACCAGTGAACGCCACGTAAAACCTGAGCGTTTTCAAATGGACTTTGGTGAATAAAAGTCATTTAAATACGAGATGCATTCAGGGTTTTCCTGTTTAAATCCTGGAACTTCTAGTTATTTAAGAAGCAGGTTAAATTTAAACGGACTTGTAAAATATGTTCTTTTCTAAACGACTCCGCTCTGTGTGATGTGTTCAGGTTCTGTAAATCTGAGTTTTATTTGTTTCCACAACAGAAGTGTAAAAGCAGACGACCTGCGGCTGTTTGCTCTGCAGCTTCACCACAACAAACACAACGTTAAATAGCTGATTTTTTAAATGGACTCTGGTGAATAAAAGTGTTATAAAACATGTGGTGTGTTCAGGCTTTCAGTAATTATTAGTTTTCCTTCTCAGATCTTGAAACCTGCTTCATGCCAGATATTTAAAAAGCATTAAAATGTTCTGCAGCTTCTTTCCCCTCCAGCGAACGCCACGTAAAATCTGATCGTTTTTGAATGGACTCTGGTCTGCTGTTCCTTTCTCCATAAAATACACCCATATACACATAAACACAACATAAAATGATGCTAAAATGTTGATTTTTTTAAATGGATTCTGGTGAACAAAAGTGATGGTGCATTCAGGGTTTCAGTAATTATTAGATTTCCTTCTCAAATCATGAAACCACAGATTTTTAAAAAGCAGATTTGAAAAAACTAAAACGTCAAAATGTTAAATGAGTCAACTACGCGGTGCGTTCGGGTTCTGTAAATCAGAGTTTTTTTTTCTGTTTGTCTGGATGTGAAGGAGGACGGTTTTCTGATTTATTTTCTCTGCTGAGGACGAACCAACACCAGCTGTGTGTTTCCTTTAGTCAGCTGTTTCCTCCTAACGCATCCTTTACTCTGCCACGCTCTCCGGTCACCTGCTGCTCTCAGGTTAACGTCTGCAGCTTTTCTTTGGCTCTAATTTATTTCTTTATGTATTTAGACGCGGCGGCTTCACTTCCACGACGTGTCGACGAGGATGTGTAGTAACGCGGCTGACGTGGCCTCTGCTGGCGGTTTAATTATCTAACACGTCTTTAAGGCGGCGTTCAGGGGAGTTTAATTGTGTGGAAGTGACAACGAGGAGGAGGAGGAGGAGGAGGAGGAAGAGGGGTCGACCTCTCCATCATCCCTCATCTTGATAAAAACTCTCCGTCCTCGATCCGTCTCCTCTCGCCTCCGGGGAGCGCCGCGCAGAACGCCAAACGCTCCACGATCGAGTCGATGAGGAACGAGTCCAAAGAGGGGAATCCCCGAGTCGATGATAATTCACCTCATCCCAACCCTCACCTGAACTCCCCCACCTCCCCCACCTCCCCCACCGTAGTTTATAACCCCGGCACCGCAGAGATAGGAAGGACGGGAACACTCACTCTGCTCTGAGTCCTGCGTCAACGTTTCATTAAACTTTTAGAGCCGATGTTAAAAAGCTGAGAACTGATTGTTGCAGGAAAAAGTTCAGAGAAAATGAAATATACAGAAATATAAAAAACAACCTGAAGGCGCAGAGCAGGAACGCAGGGAATAAGACGACAAGGAAACTTTTTTACGTTTGTAGTTTGTGACTCAAAGTTTATAATTTAATCCTTTTACTTTTATTTTAACGTCTCGTTTCCTTATTAACAGAAATAAATAATAAAACCATTGGAGCATTTGTGTCTGTGCTGTTCTCACCTTTGGTTTGGATTTAATCACGTCTGTTATTTTAAACCTGATTGATTTATTTTACAGGATGTCTTTAAACGTCTCACTGTGGTGTATTAATGTTGAGGAACAATCAGGGATCAATAATTAAAAAACATCAATCAATCAAAGATAATAATAATAATAGTAACAGGATCAGTACCAGACTCCATTATAAAAATCAGCTATTTTACGTCTTCATAAAAGGCAGGGCCTGAGGATTAATTAAAAGTAATCAGATTACATGACTGAGTCTTTGTCCAGACCTGGTTCTGAAGGTTCTGGATCCTGATGAGTGTGTGTTGAGATCAGCTGTTTTAAACGAAAAGAAAATCTGAACGGGACTCTTTACGGTTGAATGTTTAAAAACCTTACGGGTTTGTTTATTCAACGCACCAGACTCCATGTAAAAAATCAGCGATTTTACATCATGACGGCATTTAGAGTTTAAATCTTCCAAAAAGTGTAAAGTAATCAGATTACATTAGTGGCTTGGCTTTTATCGCCAGTTACAGTTTAAACATCTTCCATTAAAATGTGACTGTTACTGTAAACGAGATCGACTCAGAACGTTTTGATTTAGAAGAAGAAGAATTTGATGAGTTTCTGTCGGACATTATCTTTTACGGGATGTCCTTAAACATCTCGTCTACATAGTTGGTGTAGTTACCTCAAAGATCAATGATCACTTTAATAATACTAATAATTAATTACTGATAATCAGTTAATCAGTTAATTAATGATGAGACTTACGAGCCACTAAACTTCCACCAGACTCCATTCAAAAAATACATCATTTTACGTCTTAAGAAAAAGTCAGGAGTTTACAGTTAATTAAGAGTAATCAGATTACATGAAAGTGTATTAATTTAATTGTCTTTTTGTTGCAGACGATGTTTAACAGAATAACTGAGTTTATAATGAACAGAATCTGAAGCCAGGAGACGTAAACAGGTTCATGTTTTTTTCTCCCGTCGCCTTCATCTATAAAGTGTTTAGAGATAATCTGGATTATTTCTGACGCCGTATTAAAAGCAGCTCATCACTAACAAACACTTTCTCACATTTATAAATAAAACCGTTTTCATCCCGACTGATTTGACGCGTCGTCCTTCACGTCCAACAGAAAAGAAACGAGGAGAAAAACGTCTTCATCGGTTTGACACGAACTCGCTGAGACGTTTAGGTTCACGTCTGTAAAACGACGTCTCATCTTTACGTTAGGATGAATTTAAAGGTTTGTTTAAATCCTCATTCTGCAGCATTTAAATACAGGAACCAGATTAACTTTAGATAAAATAAAAATATATATATTTATTTTAATTTAACGTTTAAATAAATCTAAAATATTAACATTTAAACATAATTCCCGTGGTTCCTTCAGAGCGTTGGTCTCTGTTTTGCTCTCTTTTGTATTTTCTGTCTGAAGGAAACATCAGATTCTTCTTCACGTCTCAGAGGAAACATCAGAACACGATCTGAGTCTGAACGGATCAGAACCGACCACGGCGACGACCTGATGACAGCTCTCCTTTCACAATAAGAGCCACAAAATGTCTGCAGACTACTTCAAAATAAAGGTTATGAGTTTGTGTTGGAGGTGAAGGACGAACAGAGCCAGGTCTGGATCATTACTAAATATTATTCTCATTAGGGGGGGGGGGGGGTCCTAATGATGTGGACAGGTCTGGACCTCAGTGTGTTTGTTAATCAGCTGTCTGAGACCTCGCCACCAGAGCGCCAGACACGTTGAACACCGCCACGGGATTCAAACCAGCAACCTGCCGCTGTCACCTCTGAGTTCACAGATAAATAAAAGAAAGCAGCGCTGACAGATAAACGCTTTAAAGCTGAGGAGCGTCTGGTCCTGAGGCCAGAACACGTCTTTAAAATAACGTTTTATTATTTTTATTAAAGCGTTTCCAGCTCCATGTTTTCTCCTGATTCTAAAAAGCTGATTTGTTGTTGTCACCTGTACAGCTCTCCTGCTGAACGCTGAGCTCATGTTTCCTGCGCTGACCCACATCAGATTATTTCATGTTTCCTCGACTCAAAGTGATTCTGTAGCTGCGGTTCAGTTTTTATCGTCTGCTCTGATCTTTACCAGATGTTTCTGCTTCTCAGGACGTTTCTTTCTCACCTGTTGCTCAGATTTAAAACGTTTTAAAACGTTTCACAATCTAATAATTGAACTCCTGCACATCTGTCCACAGCTGTTTCTGCTTCTCTACATTTGTACATATTTTAGATAAATTAATAAAACCTGCACATTCAGGCTGAATCTTGCAGGTTTTCAGAATAAAGTTTAAATTTAAATCAGCCTCATTTATTTCCTTCTCTTCTCGTCGTCACGCTCAAACACCTGCTGCACATCTGTCCGTCCACTTTTAACCATCGTGTCAAACGTTTTGTAAATTTGTCAAATGTGGTTTTAACTTAATTCTGATCGTTTCCCACAAATCCACCTGCTCATGAACCCCCCACCTTCATCATCATCATCATCAGAATGAGGGGCTGTGTATTTAAACGTCGTCACAAATTAAACTTGTCTTTAGTTAAACGTTAAACGCATCCACCTTAAATCCAGACTTTTATTCCTTTAATTTAACGTTTCATTTCTTGGTCTCTGAGCTGAAAACCTTCCGTCCTGAGGTTTTGTGCTTCAGCAGATTTCTGGATCTTCTCAGGACGATCAGGTTTCAGAGACGGATCCTCCTCAGGTTTCCTCTCTACACATTTTATAGATGAACGTGTGACTTTTGTCGTTTGTGATTCATCCACTCACAAACACACAGAGGAAGCTTTTAAATGTTTTAAATTACGACAAAAAAAATCTCTGATTCAGTTTCTCTAATGTGATTATTTACAGATTTCTTTAATGTTTGAGGTTTTTAAATGTTAATCAGATCTTTACTGAGCTGAACATTTAGATTTAAAACATTTAATGTTTCAGTGAAGTTTGTTGCATTTTATTTGTTTCTAATAAAATAAAAGATTTAAAAGCAGCAGAACCATGAAGGTGTTTAAATGTGACGGAGGAGCAGATGATGATTTAAATCATCGATTTATTGGAGTTTAAATTTTAAACAGAAAACAAAAACTCTGAACAGATGTTTTTTATTTTAAACGTAACGTTTATTTTAAATCATTCTAAGATTTTAAATTGATTGCATTATAAATTATAAAAGCTGATTTATGTCGGAGTTTAAACGTAGATTTTATTCTTCCTGTTTAAAGCTCATATTTCTTTCTCCGCTCTGGCTCATTAATAAATTATATCTCATATTCACCGATTTGTGCAGAAAGTTGTAATTTAATTAAAACCCGGTGAATCCTTTAATGATCTTTAATTATTCTCAGAGAATCCCGGAGAAACGGAGGCGCGCAGCGGCGGCAGCTCGGCGCGTCTCCCGCCGCCTCTGTGCGCTCTTTACGCACCAAACCTCAGGTCAGATTGGTTCAAAGGAACGAGCCGAGTCGCGCTGTGAGACATGTCAGGCCGTTTCTGCTCGAGCTTTGCTTCGTAAAGTCGCGGGAAAGCGGAGAAAGATTTCGGCGTCTCGCTCCGTTCGCACCGGGAAGCTGGAGAACCGGAACCCAGCGGAGAGGAGGAGGGAGGCGGTGTGAAGAGGCTGCAGCTCAGCCCCAACACCAGCGAGCACAAATACAGATAAATATAAGAGAAAACGCTCCGAAATGTATTTATTAGTTTTCTTAATTTGACTGTGACTGGATCTGAGGAGGAAACTAAAACGTCCTGCTGCGGGTTTTGTGGCGGAAAGTTTGAGCTCAGACGTTTCCACGTTTTTCTCTTTTACTTGTTTTATGTCTTTGCGGATAAAATCAGAGGAAACTGGACCGAGCTGAGTTAGTTTTAGTTTTTTGAAGCTGTGACTTTTCTCTGGATCAGTTTTAACTTTAGACCGAACCCTGCTGCAGCTTCAACACACCGCCTGGCACATGACAAGTCGCCTGTTTGGGGATGTTTTTACCTCTGGGCCGCTGTGTTGGCGTCCAAAATCCCTGCGCCCTGCATCCAGGAGCGGACCGGGGTCATGCCGGTGGGGAGCGGCTCCTCCTTCATGGTCAGGGCCCCCCGGGGGAGGCTGTCCTGGATGGAGAACATCAAAGTGTCCTTCTGGGAGCGTTGTCTTCACCAGAAACAAGAAAGCAGATGAAGAATAATCCTCCCTGTACCAGCCACTCAAAAAAAGCCAAAGGACCACCTGGATTAAGGTGGAGAGAAGTGGGCGATGAGGAGGAGGAGGAGGAGGTGGTGTAGAAGGAGGAGGAGGAGGAGGAGGGCAGGGGGACACACAGGAGCGAGCTTCCCCAAAGTACCGGGTCCTGATCCAGAGAAGAGCCCGGGATCCCTCTGGGTTTCTCCGGGGTTGTTTTAGATCCCAGCCCCGGTTCCAACAGCCCGGACTTTAAACCAGCGCCTCTGTGAAGTTAAAAGAGGGCGGAGAGAGGAGCAGAGAGAGGAGCAGAGAGAGGAGCAGAGAGCATCTCAGAGGAGCCGAGACACAGAGAGAGAGGAGGAGAGGAGGAGAGGAGGAGAGGAGGAGAGCCAGCCGGGAGCCGGAGAGCCTGACGCCGGGAGAACGGATCGGGGAGAGCCGGGATCAGAGGGAGGCGAGCAGCCGCGGATTGTGAAGAAATGAAAAGTGGGATAAAAAACACGCCAGCGCTTCAAAAAGGAGTAAAATGAAATGATTAGCAAACAAGAGGGAGGGACGGACCGTGGAAGGCTGCGGATCCCGGGGGAACAGGGGGATTGGGCAGCGAGAAATCTCATCCCCTCCCTCCCCGGCTCTTTATGGCTCCTCCGTCCCGGCGGAGAGCTCCTTCTCCCGGGGTCCGGGGCTCTGGAGTTCCCGGGGGACCGGCGTGGACCAGGAGGGGGCGGGGAAAGCACCAAATAAGGAGCGCTCATCTGCATACTGGTCGCACCTCTGACACCTGATTGGTTGCAGACTCTCGGCGCGTCATTGTTTCTTTGCAGAGCGCGCTCCAAATAAGGGTTTCCGCGTGTTCGGCCGCGTTCACTGTAAAAAAAGAAATAAATAAAAAAAGAAAAGAAAAGAAAAAATGTTTGGACAGAAACAACAGATTAGAGTTAATGAGATGAAGAAGGTGCAAACACTCTGATGGAGGTGGATGATGGTGTTTGACCAACACGCAGCGTGTGACGGAGTTCAGACCACTTCACCCCGGACTCGTGTTTCTGTCACTAGTGTTTAAGAACCGTGGGACTCCTGATTAAATGAGATGTTTGAGGCTGACAGGAGACACCAGCTCAGTCTCCTCCATCCAAACCTTCCGTGTCTGTTTCCACACAGGCCTGGAGAAAAAAGAAGAAATGAAATAAATAAAGAAATAAAAAACACTCCCGGGTTTAAAGGTTTATTCTGAGGATACGAGACTTTAATACTGAAGCCCGTCATCTGTATTCACTTCCTACATCACCACAGACTTCTCCAGGTTTTGGAGGATTAACCGGTTTCATGTGGAATAATCTCCTCTGTCATCCGCGTTCAGGATGACTGACACGAGCGGCGCGTGAATTTGGCACCAATTTGCGCATTTTTACGCACGGACATATGGCGCTAACACACACACACACACGCGCGCACACACACACCCTCTCTCTCTCTCTTTCACACACACACACCGTTTTATTTCACACGGCTTTAGAAATAATTGTCGTTAAATTCAGGTTTTTCAGAATCAAATCAGATTTAATTATAACAATAATAATAATAGTTTGCAGAATGTCTCTGATCATCTCTCTTGAATGTTTTTAATATTTGACTTTTATATATTATTATTTTTTTGGTTCATTTTCGTGGCGGGAGCAGAATTCCTCTAATTAAGCAAAAAGAAAAAAAAACTCCAGAGCAGCACTGATTAAATATTTATCCTCCTTTAGCCCCGCTGCCTTCCTCCAGGGAACCAGAAACGTCTGGAAAGCCTGGAAAAAGACTTCTGTGTGCGGAGAGAAAAAGTCAATGAGACGCTGGGCGATGAAGAGGAGGATGAGGATGAGGAGGAAGACAGGCCGGATTAGAAAGCAGACTCTAAATAAAACTATAAATATGTTCTGATCATTTTAGTAACTCTCCTATAATTACACCGTTCACTGATCTAATAATCTAATTACTGATAATTAATATTATTATTGTTTTCAGACCGTATCATTTCTAACAGCTGGTGGAAAAAAGAATTTATTGTATTTTATTTTTTATTTTGTTGATGTTCTTGATTTTCTTCTTCAGCTTTTTCTAGATTTTGGTGAAAAACTGGAACCGTTCTGCAGAAACATCTTCTTCAAATAAAACTGAAAGCCTCTGATGATACATTTACTTCTTCTTCATCTGCAGCTTCTAACAGCTCAGAATAAACCAACCAGCGCCTTTCAAGACATAAAACACCGGGGCCCTGTTTGAGAACCTCCTCTAGATGCTCCAGAGCTCCAGAGCAGAGAGGTTCTGGTTCTAAGGAGCGCTTTCAGAACCACGTCACCCTCACTCATAAACCCATGAACCGTTTTAGATCCTGTTAATATCACCACAACCTCCGTCAGACGTCATGGGATCTTCTCCGATGTCCTGCAGCTGCTTCTGGGAGAAACTGAGAGAGGAGCCACCTTGATACCTTTTTATTCTTCTTCAAACCGTCCTGAGAACCCTGTGGGAGAAGCAGAACCTTCAAGAACAATCCATTCATTAAATAAATAATCGGATTAATCAGAAATCTGCTTGTATTTCCTTTTTAAAGTCGGTTTAATTTCTTTAATCTCAGCAGAGCACTTTCAGCAGCAGCAGCAGCAGCAGCAGCTCTTGACTCTCACCTTCACCTGTCTCTTTAATCTGTTTTCTATTTTAAAATAATCACTTTATTAATTCTTCTGCTCTCGTAACGAACAGGAGAATCTGCCGGGTGTGAAACACAGATGGCACTTTGTTCTGTAAGAATATAAATAAATAAAATAAATCCAGTTTGAAGCAGTGCAGTCTGCAGACACAGGGCGCCCCCCAGCGGAACAGGCCGGGTACTACAGCTCAGTCACTGACACCAACTCTGATAGAAACAGCTTAAAGACGGACAAACAGGTTCGTCTGTTTAACATTAAATATATTAAAGTTTAGAGCGTTTATTGAAGTCTGTAGATATAAACCGTTAAACCAAGAGAATATTCTGGAGGAAGACGCACAAACAATCAATCAGTCAGAGAGAGGAGGACTCGCTCCTCGTCCCAGTGAACCAGCTCTGACCTTAACTCTGTCACTGATTCACTGTTAATTGTTGGTCTGACATTCAGAGCAGCAGAGGACTCACATGTTATGAACAGTGGGAGATAAACGGTGACATTTAAGTTCAAACCAGCCTCAGACTTTAGTTTGGACAAGTTTGGTTCAGAAACTCTGAGCTCTGAGGCCCGTTAGTTAGTTCATCCAAATGTAAAACACATCCTGGTTCATCCTGATTTAACCCCCCTACACACACACACACACACACACACACACACACACACACACACACACAGATTTTAAACTCATTCCAGAGTAAACCTCATTAGCTTTAATAAACGATACGGACGCTGTCTGAACAGAACCAGATCCATGATTCAGAACTATGCGCTATGCCATAACATTATGACCTCTCCTGTCAGTTAGTGGATATATTAGAACACACACACAGTATATAATTAATAGAAAGTTCATAATGTATATATCTGATTCATTGTATTGTATTTTGATGCGATGCTTTGCTTTGGCAATATTGTTTTTTTAAGAAACTTTCATGCCAATAAAGTAGAGGAGAACCATAGTCAGGGTCCTGGACCAAGGATCACTGGTTCTGACTTGATGCAGGTTCTGTTAAAAAGAAGTCAAAACACTCAGAGGATCTCAGACCAGTCAGGGTGTTCATGCTGACCTTTGACCCCTGGACCACGGAGACATGGAGGAAGGTGGTTCTGGTTCTAGTTCTGGAGACAGGATGATCTCAGTCCAGTCCAGACTCTGTGGGACATCCTGGACAAACTGGTCTGATCCATGGAGACTCCACCTCTGGACCTGAAGCAGGACTTAGAGGATCTGCTGACGACAAAGAACACCTTTAGAGTCTAGAGGAGTGCGGACCTAGGTATTTGGTCATAATGTTATGGCTGATATAATAGTTAGTACTGGTAGTTTAACTTGTCTGGGAAACATTAACATGGAGTTGGTTTCATGTTTAGATTTTAAACTCATCAGAGTCTCTCTGCTGTTATCAGATGTTTACGTTTCATGAACATGTTCAGATAAATGTTCAAACTGTTTTTCTTTTAAATCAGAATAAGTCAGATTAAATCATATTTTTAAATCATAATAAATACGACTTTTAAATAATAATAAATCCTATTTTAAACCATAATAAGTCATATTTTTAAAACATATTTTTACTTAATAATAAATCACATTTTAAATAATAAAACGTCATATTTTACATCATAATAAATAAAAAATTTAAATAATAATAAATCATATTTTAAATCATAACAAATCAGATTTTTAAATAATAATAAATCATATTTTAAATAATAATAAATCATATATTTTAAACCATAATAAGTCATATTTTAAATCATAATAAATCATATTTCCACGTTTGTTCCTTGAATCAGTCCATGTGATGGAGACATGTTTGTTGTTCGGTCTGGGTCTCGACCAGTTGGAGGTTTAGAGACACTGAGTGAAGGTAGAGAGGGACACCTGGTGGACAGAGCAGCAGGTTACACTGAAATAAATCTTATATGACACCATGTATTTACAAGTTCTAGTGAGAATACTGATTATAACAGGAGCTGAAGACTTTAACATTTGTGCCAAACTGATTTGGTTGTTCATTAAAACTTTGTTGTGATATTTTACTACATCAAACACCAGCACATTACAACCAACCTAACATCTACATCAGGCAACAGAAATATTCAGGAGCTTTAGAAATTTACTGTAAGACTCTTTAATATATTCTAAGAAGTGTTTTAAAACTTCACCATTACTTAATCTGTGTGATTTACAGTATAATAACCATTAAATATACAGTATGAACACATTACCTGAGCAGCATTTCACCTCTTCAGTGTGTAGCCTGCACACCTGAGCCTCTGATGAAAGTCCTGACAACAAGAAAAACACAGAGTTTTTAATCTCTTAATAGCATGGTGAATAAAAACACTCAAATACTTTGTGTCTGTGTTAAAACATACTAAACTTAGTAAAACATATCTTAATACTTAAACCGTTTGGCAGACATTAGCTGGTGGCTAACGTTTTAGCTAGCGCTAAGCTAACATTTGTTTAGTAATGCTAGCTTAGCCGAAGTTAGCCAACAGTAGACTTGATGTATTTCAGCTATATATCACATACAGATCTAAGTAAAGGCATTTAAGTTCATATTTATAGCTCCAACACCTCATGTATTTATTTTTAAGATGTTTATTAATAAGTTATCAAAGTAAATCTGCCGACATATCGTCTAAGCTAGCACAAACCGACGTTAGCTGGTACTGAATATTTGAGTTAGCGCCAAGCTAACATTCGTTTATGCTAGCTTAGGCGACGTTAGCCAGCAGTGGTTTCTGAGCATTTCAGCCGTAAACTCAGAATTATATATTGAATCAAATACTTATTGGAGTATTTAAGATAATGTGTATAGCGTCTCTCAAAATAATACAGCGTCTTTTTGTTTTAATTATGTTTCTAATGAAGCGATAGCTTGTAGATTCAGGTTACCTCGATGGATCAGATGGATCATTATCATTTTCATTTGGTGACGACAGAAGCAAAACATCTTCTGATCTACTGATTTGGTGACTTCTTCTGTTTATAAGTTGAGCTCCGTTTGTTGTCGCTGACTTTTTTCTAGTTAAATATTAACAATCCCTACTTATTAAGTGTTATTACTTATTCTACCAGCGTTTAACTAATTAATTTGACTTTTAATAAAACCCTAAGACATAGTGGGATGAGGGATCTTCTTGTCGTCTGTCGGTCCTATTTATTTATTTGTGTTGTATGTCAGAAACGAGGATGTTCTGACTGAAGCTCCCACTGAATCTAGAACACCTGTTTCAGTTGAGGCGTTTTAAAGAACCTACCTCCAACAGATTCTACCTGTGCATCAGCGCTACTAACGTCCAGGACACCTGCACATCACACGGAGTCTCCCCCAGATCAGACTGTAGGTCCACAGTGAAGGCAGCAGCAGCAGCACGGTCGATAGAGGTGTTAATTAGGTTGAATTTAACCCCCCCCCCCCCCCAAAAAAAAAAAAAAACCCAAAACAATCCAAAATAAATAAATAAATAAAACATAAATATGTGTAGTTTTCCGGGTACACACGATAACACGCAGTTATTTCTGTTCATCTTCTTCGTTTTCAGGCAATAAAACATTTAATATTTTTTTTGTAACAATTTTTTATACTTAACAATCAGTTACAAAAGATATATTGATAATTGATAAATAATTTAATTGTTATCATAGGATTATTACGATGCCTTATTACATATATGCAAATGAATAGATAAATACAAAAGATTTATTTAAATCAATGGATAAATCTTAGCAAATAAATAAAACAAATAACATGATACATCGTATATGAAGTAATATTAGCAGATAAATAAATATATTGTTG
Organism: Planiliza haematocheilus; assembly: GCA_005024645.1. Taxonomy (NCBI): domain Eukaryota; kingdom Metazoa; phylum Chordata; class Actinopteri; order Mugiliformes; family Mugilidae; genus Planiliza; species Planiliza haematocheilus. The sequence continues at coordinate 45,351 of SRSE01000073.1, forward strand.
CCAATAAATGAACAAATCCTCTCAAATTACAATAAATAAATAAAATAAATAAATAAATAAATCTTCGCAAATAATTTTTTTCCAGCCCCACCCACTCCGCCACCATGTTGTTGTTTTTTTCGGTCACTGGAAACAGAGTCGGAGTGAGACCTCTTGCTCCCGGTCCTCTGACAGCTGTGTGTGTAACGGAAGACATTTTGAGCTGTCGGTGCGGTCCGTTTATCCGTGAGTGTCGGCCTGAATTCGGGGCTGACGTGCTGGAGAGTCGGTCTCCAGACGGAGCAGCGATCAGACGGGACAGAAAAAAAACCGCTAGTAGTTTAACCGGCGTATGTGTAGCAAAGCTAGCTAGCTTAGCTTACCACCTTAGCTAGCCAAGTCCTAGATGCTAGTTAGTTAGCGTCACCTAGCTTGGCCTGCCCTCCTCCTCCTCCTCCTCCTCCTCCTTCACCACCTCCTCCTCCTCGACAGCCGGTCCCTTCTCCGCAGACACAATGGCTTTAAAACGAATCTCTAAGGTAACACACGACCCCGTATTTGAACATTAAGTGCAAACAGAGGCTAAGGTGGTCAGTTTGGTGTCTCTGTGCTGTTAGCATGTCAGCTAGTAGCATTAGCATGATGCTGCTGTTGGAGCATTTGACAGAAAAGCCGTGAAATGATTGTTGTGGTTTGGTTCAGGATGTTGTGTGTGTTGTGTTTTCATGAATCACGTTTAAAGTGAAGCTCCATTAGAAGGTTTTAAAGGTTTTACATCAAACAGTGTCTCTGTTCAGTGTCTTGATGTTAGCTCCTCACAGGCCTCCACTTTAAACATTTACATTACTTCACACTATTAACGTGTAATACATGGTTTCTGTAAACACAACAGGAAGTGGACAAGCAAGCACAGACATGTAGTTTATAAATGTCCCCTCACCCCTGGCCACTTCATTAGGTACACCAGTGAAGTCATTCTAAATAATGGCCACTTCATTAGGTACACCAGTGAAGTCATTCTAAATAATGGCCACTTCATTAGGTACACCAGTGAAGCCACTATTCTAAATAACGGCCACTTCATTAGGTACACCAGTGAAGTCACTATTCTAAATAATGGCCATTTCATTAGGTACACCAGTGAAGTCACTATTCTAAATAACGGCCATTTCATTAGGTACACCAGTGAAGTCATTCTAAATAACGGCCACTTCATTAGGTACACCAGTGAAGTCATTCTAAATAACGGCCACTTCATTAGGTACACCAGTGAAGTCATTCTAAATAACGGCCACTTCATTAGGTACACCAGTGAAGTCACTATTCTAAATAACGGCCACTTCATTAGGTACACCAGTGAAGTCATTCTAAATAATGGCCACTTCATTAGGTACACCAGTGAAGTCATTCTAAATAATGGCCACTTCATTAGGTACACCAGTGAAGTCATTCTAAATAACGGCCACTTCATTAGGTACACCAGTGAAGTCATTCTAAATAACGGCCACTTCATTAGGTACACCAGTGAAGCCACTATTCTAAATAATGGCCATTTCATTAGGTACACCAGTGAAGTCATTCTAAATAACGGCCACTTCATTAGGTACACCAGTGAAGTGGTTCTAATCTAAATAGGGCTGAGCTGATGTTGACCTAATGACGATGAGGAGGATGGAGATAAACTGGACTGATCTGAGATGATCCATGTTTTAGAAGCAGCTACAGTTTAATAGATTTACACAATGAAACCACAGTAGAATCCACATCTCTGTCAGTAGAAACTAAAGCTGAACACCAGGACCTTCACACGTCGTCACTAGTGTACCTAATGAAGTGGCCGCTGATTGCAGTATAGAAAACTTATGTGTAGATTCTGCTAAAACATAAACGGTGTCGTCTTCCTCTAAAAGAGGAGCGTGACATAAAAGGTTTCTGATTTAAAAATGTTTTCTGGTCGGACGTGAAAGATGATGCTGTGTGTCACATACCGACACAGACACACTGTGGAAATACAAACCCTGGTCCTATAAGCAGCCATGTGTCCACCCCCCACCCCCCCAGAGTAAAAATAGACCCTGCTGCTTACTCATCAACACTGACCTGAGTGTCTCAGTTAGTCTGTAATGCTGCCTCCACACAGGAGATGACGCTGCTGTCCAACACACATGGAGACATGGACAATCAGTCTGAGACAAGAATCAATACGTCCCCATCCTGAGCATCAGACCTGTTACCATGGAGACCTGACCACACATGAAAAATACTTGAGACTGTAGAACTTTACTGAAGAAGAGGAGGAGCACCACATCTACTGAAATAGAGGAGTAACAGGAGAAAAAGAAGATGAAGAAGAAAGAGAATAAAAAGAAGAAGGAGGTAGGAAGAGGAGAAAAGGACAGAGGAGGAGGAGGAGAAGAAGAAAATGAAGATGGAGTAGAAAGAGTAGAAGTAGTAGTATGTCCTCCTCCATGTCCTGAATGTGTAGCGTCTTAAAAGATGACCCAGATGTCTCTGCGTCTCCATCGTTGCTGTCCACATGGACTCCATCTTGGTTTATCTTCTCAAACACTCGTGGTTGTTGAGGTTTTAATCTGATTATTAAACAGTGACTAGTCTCATCCTCTTCTTCTGTCTTCTGTCTCCAGGAGTTGACCGATCTGTCCAGAGATCCTCCGGCTCAGTGCTCAGCCGGGCCGGTTGGTGAAGACAGTAAGAGGACGTTTGTTTTCTTGACATGTAAAGACACAACCAGATGAGCTCTGTCTAACTCTTCTTCTTCTTCTTTGTTTCCAGTGTTTCATTGGCAAGCGACTATTATGGGGCCTGTAAGTATCTGAGAGAGTGTACCTAATAAACTGGACAGTCAGTGTAACCGGTTCAAATCCCAGTGCTTACAGGAAGACATGTGGATCATAGGCTGTCACTGGCCAGTTCATTAGGTACAGCAGTGAATCAGACAGTAGTGTAACCGTGATGTTTAACCTGCGTCCTCTCTCTGCTGCAGCCGGACAGTCCCTATCAGGGCGGCGTCTTTTTCCTGACCATTCATTTCCCCACAGATTATCCCTTCAAACCACCCAAGGTCAGTCTCCTCCCGATGCCTCCAGCTGTAAGAGTCAGACTTCATGTGTCTAACTGGATGTTTGTGTCTGTCCTCAGGTCGCCTTCACAACAAGAATTTATCACCCAAATATTAACAGTAACGGCAGCATCTGCTTGGATATATTGAGATCACAGTGGTCTCCAGCATTAACTATCTCTAAAGGTGAGAGGACACATTCACACTCACTGGCTTTAGCTCCAGTCTGAGGAGATAGAACATGTCTCTGAACCGCTAACGACAAGTAGAACCCACGCTGGATCAGATCTGGAGAGGAGACGTGAAAGAATCAAAACCAGAAGAAGAAAAGATGAAATGTCACAGCTAACAGTAGCTCTATCTAGCCTCCTAGCTAACAGTAGCTCTATCTAGCCTCCTAGCTAACAGTAGCTCTATCTAGCCTCCTAGCTAACAGTAGCTCTATCTAGCCTCCTAGCTAACAGTAGCTCTATCTAGCCTCCTAGCTAACAGTAGCTCTATCTAGCCTCCTAGCTAACAGTAGCTCTTGCTAGCCTCCTAGCTAACAGTAGCTCTATCTAGCCTCCTAGCTAACAGTAGCTCTATCTAGCCTCCTAGCTAACAGTAGCTCTTGCTAGCCTCCTAGCTAACAGTAGCTCTATCTAGCCTCCTAGCTAACAGTAGCTCTATCTAGCCTCCTAGCTAACAGTAGCTCTTGCTAGCCTCCTAGCTAACAGTAGCTCTATCTAGCCTCCTAGCTAACAGTAGCTCTTGCTAGCCTCCTAGCTAACAGTAGCTCTTGCTAGCCTCCTAGCTAACAGTAGCTCTATCTAGCCTCCTAGCTAACAGTAGCTCTATCTAGCCTCCTAGCTAACAGTAGCTCTATCTAGCCTCCTAGCTAACAGTAGCTCTATCTAGCCTCCTAGCTAACAGTAGCTCTATCTAGCCTCCTAGCTAACAGTAGCTCTTGCTAGCCTCCTAGCTAACAGTAGCTCTATCTAGCCTCCTAGCTAACAGTAGCTCTTGCTAGCCTCCTAGCTAACAGTAGCTCTTGCTAGCCTCCTAGCTAACAGTAGCTCTATCTAGCCTCCTAGCTAACAGTAGCTCTATCTAGCCTCCTAGCTAACAGTAGCTCTATCTAGCCTCCTAGCTAACAGTAGCTCTATCTAGCCTCCTAGCTAACAGTAGCTCTATCTAGCCTCCTAGCTAACAGTAGCTCTTGCTAGCCTCCTAGCTAACAGTAGCTCTTGCTAGCCTCCTAGCTAACAGTAGCTCTATCTAGCCTCCTAGCTAACAGTAGCTCTATCTAGCCTCCTAGCTAACAGTAGCTCTATCTAGCCTCCTAGCTAACAGTAGCTCTATCTAGCCTCCTAGCTAACAGTAGCTCTATCTAGCCTCCTAGCTAACAGTAGCTCTTGCTAGCCTCCTAGCTAACAGTAGCTCTATCTAGCCTCCTAGCTAACAGTAGCTCTTGCTAGCCTCCTAGCTAACAGTAGCTCTTGCTAGCCTCCTAGCTAACAGTAGCTCTATCTAGCCTCCTAGCTAACAGTAGCTCTATCTAGCCTCCTAGCTAACAGTAGCTCTATCTAGCCTCCTAGCTAACAGTAGCTCTATCTAGCCTCCTAGCTAACAGTAGCTCTTGCTAGCCTAGCGTCCAGCCTTAGTGAGACATTCATGTAATAAGCTGTGACTCGATGCTGAGGATGAACTCTAACAGCCGTCCTTCTCTCTTCAGTCCTTTTGTCCATTTGTTCTCTGTTATGTGACCCGAACCCTGACGACCCGTTAGTGCCAGAGATCGCTCGTATCTACAAAACAGACCCTGTACGGTGAGTGATCAGCTGATCGGTGTCATGAACGATGAAATGATGAAATAAATCTGGACCCCGTCAGGAATGAGAGGCTGAGAGGGTTCATGTGTTCATAGAGGTTGTTGGTCTGGTTGGTCTCAGGTACAACAGACTAGCCAGAGAGTGGACAGAGAAGTATGCCATGCTGTGAGGGTAAGAGCTGAGCTCACCTGGTGCTCACCTGTCGGCTCATGATACGCATGGCTCCAGATACCTGCTGTTACAGCTGCATGCAGCACAGCTACTGAAAACTAGAGGAGGAGAAAGAGAAACACATCAAAGACAGGGGGAGGGGCCTTCATGTAATGATTGTTATCTGTAGTATCACCATTAGGCCACCAGGTGGAGACAGAGGCTCAGATTCAGTCAGTCAGGTCACCAGGTGGTGAATAGGTGACGTAGAATCAGGTACATCTGTTGTCTGATTTAGTTTTTGATGAAATATTGAGACAGAAGAAGAAGCTCTGACAGTTTGTCTGCTTGTGTCTGTTAGCTGAGGCTAGCTGGTTAGCATCTCTAGTCTGTAATGACGCCCAGCATGGCAGAGTGGAGCAGAGAGGATTGTGGGTAATGCGGCGTTTCATTTTGAATTTCTGTCCAAGTAAAGTACACTTAGACATTTTAGTTTCCAGTTTGAGACAGGAAGTTAACGTGTGTCTCTCAGGCATGGCATCGTCCTTAAAAGCCGTCCATCAGCCTCAGCTCCTCACGTCCTGTTCTCCTCCCTCCACAGGTACAACAAGACAGCTCAGGACTGGACTCAGAAATACGCCATGTGACCCGCCTCCCTTTCAGTTTGTCCCACGGCCACGCCTCCTTCCCCTCGCACCCACCTGCTCCACGGCCACGCCCCGTCTCTCCCACACCTGCCCCACGGCCACGCCCCCATCTCTCACCTGCCTGCCCCACGGCCACGCCCCCGTTTCTTTTAAAGCTTTTAAATTCTGGGTTTTCTCTGTGAAGGACTCTGAGCTGTGAATGTGCCAACCGCAAAACAAAGGAAGCCGAGTGGACGGCGAGGAGAGACCAGGTCTAATGCATGTCAGTGATTGGTCCATGTGCTGCTGAGAACACGTGTCCACGTTTAGAAAGGCTTCTTCTTCTTCTCTTGGTTTCTTCTTCTTCTCGTTTTGTTTGTTTTTAGACGAGAGCCGTTAGTTCATCCTTCATCCAACACTGTTCTCCTCTTTTTGCACTGGAAAAGAAACGAAGCTCAACGGCTGATCGATCAACTAATAGCTCTGTGATGTTTTCTCAATAAAGTTGAACAAACTACGGTTTCTGTGTCCTGTCGTTATTTATCTCAAATCATCTGCCGTAACATTATGACCAGTGGGAGGAAATATCAGACAGGAAGTTGAATGTTTAGTCGTTAAAGATGATGCTAGAAGAAAAGAACCAGACGACTGAGTCAGAACATGTCCAGACTAGAGGAAGAAGAGAGCGACGAAGGATGAAGAGGAAAAAGACGGGAGGAGAAAGGAAGAAGATGATCAGTGGGAAGACGAGTCAGGAGGTCATAATGTTATGGCTGACTGGCTCAACCAATCTTGATTTCATCATCTTATAAACAGATTCTGGTTTGTTCTTTTATAGATGAACGCCTCGACCAATCAGAGAGCAGGACACAGGACCTCACTTCCTGTTTTCAGATCTCAGGAGAAAAAATCATTTTCTATAAAAAAACAAACTTTATTAAAAAATACAACCAGTTAGAAGCTCATGATGAATGTACAGTGCAGGGTGAAGATATAAATATCATCTGGACTAGCTTTCCCACAATGCCTTGTGTTGTCAGGTTTCTCTTGATGCTTCCAGGATAAACTGGACACGGGAAACTGTTCATGAAGCTGCTGACGGACAAAAATAATAAAAAATATTTAAAAAAACACTAAATAAAAAAAATCAATCTTAAAACATGCAGAAGGGTCCAGAGTGTTCCGGACGTCCTAACAGAAAACACGAGTCCAGTTAAAGCCCATCAGTCTGACTCCTGCTCCCGTGAGGCGTTCAGGGTCAGGAGGACATTCAGAGACGGATCCTCTTTACAATCGTTTCAGCTCAGTAGCACCGTTCCTCCTTCAGCTCAGGCACTCCATCAGCAGACGTCAGGAAGTCGATTTTCAGTTAAAATGTTTGTGTCAGTTAAACAAAAATAAAAAATCACGTCAACACCTTTAAGAACTGTTAAAGGTTTTCAGCGGCCATGAAGGAGCGTCGCTGCCTCTGGAGGCGAAGGATGATGGAGGGATGACGGACCAATCAGAGCGCTACGCCGTGGAAAGCTCCACCCCGCTGTCACAGACCCCGCTGTCGAGCCGAACGTCCGCCTTCGGGTCCTGGACCAGAGGCTCTGCAGCAGACAAGAAAACCAGAAAGTGAGGCGCCTGTCGTCACGGCAACGGCAGCTAAGCAACGAAGGGTCTGCGCCTGCTCACCGGTCATCGGAGCGTCCCGGTCGCGGCGCAGCGCCTCCTCCAGGACGCTCAGCGCTCTGCACTCCCCGACCGACCTGAGAGCAGCCAAGAGATCCCGGACCGTCCCCCCGGAGACCTGAGACAGGACCAGACAGGAAGGACATCATCTCCTCTGAGGACAGCGTGTCCAGCTATCAGCGACACAGTGGAGACAGACAGGAGGAAGGACTCACCTCGTAGCTGTCCAGCAGGGTCTTGGCGGGGGAGGGGCTTAGCCTGAAGGCCGTGTTGAGGATCCCCAGACCCAGACCATGAGCCAGGTTCTCCCAGAATCCTTCACTCTCCAGAGCATCACACAGCGCCTGCTTCACCTCAGAGTCCAGACTGGACAGGTCGCCTACGGCAAACATTTACACCTCACATTCATTAAATGCTTCCTGTTTGGTTCAGATCTGATCATGTGACCTGCTGTCGACCAATCAGACTCACCCTGAGGAGGGACGAAGGCTCTGAGAGGAGGCTTTGCTTCGTACTCTTTACCGTGGAGGAGCTCCAGCACCTGAAGACAGAGACCAGCACCAACCTGAGCCACTGAACTACAGCCTGTAATCAGATTACTGACCAAGTAATCAGATTACTGATCATGTAATCAGATTACTGACCATGTAATCAGATTACTGACTGACAGTGTAATCAGATTACTGACCAAGTAATCAGATTACTGACCAAGTAATCAGATTACATCCACAGTCAGACAGTAAACAGCGGTCTTACCTCAGCGGTGGCGGCCATGTTGAGCGGGGTCATCCCAGGTATGTAGCCTTCGTCTTCCTCTTCGTCGTCTTTGTCCTTCTCTTCGTCACAGACGTCTTCCTCTCTGAAGAAGAGCGGCTCATAGTTCTCCTTCTGAGGGTCTGCACCTGGAAACAAGCGTTAAACACAAACGTTCACTGTTAAACTCTCTGCGTTCATCATTTAAATGTGTGTAACACAGGGCGCTGTTGTAGTTCCCGGTGTGGCCTGAAGGGGTCACTGTGACTCAGAGGAGACCTGATGCTGAATCAACAAAATTATTTTTTTTCCTTTAACAGGAAACGAGTTAAAACATGTTGAGTAAAAAAGGAAGAAGAATAAATCTGCTGAAGAAGGACTCTTCCTGAGGGAGCTCTATCCAGGTGCATTGTGGGAGATGTAGGAGTGCCTCTGTTGTTGATAAATACCTGCAGCCATGAGGAGCGCTGTGAGCTTCACAGAGCCCCGCCCTGCAGCGATGTGGAGGGGGGTGGAGCCATTAAAGGTGCAGGAGTCCACCTTGGCGTTTCCCTGACGACAGAAACCCAAACACTGTGAGTTAGTGATGAAGTGACGCAGCGATTACTGAGTGACGGACGGAGCCGGTACCTCCAGCAGCAGGCAGCCGGCCAGAGACACGTTGTCGATCTCGGTCGCCAGATGCAGCGCCGTCCGTCCACAGCTTCGCTCCTGAGCCTCCACGTTGGCCCCGCCCTCCAGCAGCTCCCTGAGGGAAGACAGCTGATTGGCCAGAACCGCCAGGTGGATGGCACACAGACCTGCTGTGTTGGTGTGGTCCAGCAGCTCCCTCAGGGCTCGGCGCTGCAGCAGGAACTGGACCATGGCTCCGCCTCCTTCCTGCTGGGACGCCAGGTGGAGCACTGTGTTGCCGTGACGATCCGTCAGAGTCGGGTCAGCGCCAGCCAAGAGCAACGCTTCGACCGCCTCCTTCTGCTGAGTGATGACTGCCAGGTGCAAAGGAGTCTGGGAAATGGAGTCAGTGACACACAGATAATACAGTTAGTTTAGCATTGCTACGTAGCATGCCTTGGTGACTGGTTTGGGCTCCTAGCTAAGTCAGGCTGTCAGTACCTGGTACAGGTGATTCCTCATGTTGAGCACCTCCTCTCCAGACAGAGCAGACACCACATGGGTCAGACTCTGGAGCGCCTCCTGCTGGCTGTGGAGGACTGCCAGGTGGAGGCCACTGAGAGGAGAGAGGAGAGAGGAGCAGAGTGAGTGTACTGCTAGATTAAAGCTGGAAACCATGAGTGTCCTCTGTGTTACTGACGTGTCTCCGTCCTCGTCCTGCGCCGTCATCAGGGGGCGCTGTGGAGCCAGCAGGTAAGCTGAGTCACCTGTAACCGAGTAGTAGAAGAGAGCCTCCAACTGTCGACTGGTCACCTGGACCAAGCGCTGGTCAGCATCACACACTGAGGGGGGAGGGGGGGGGGAGAGAGAGGGAGAGAGAGAGAGAGAGAGAGAGAGAGAGAGGAATAAATGATTAAGGAGGGATGTTTCTTCTGCTCTGAACCTCTAATGAACAGATGATTGAACGGTTTCATTTCTAACCAATCAGGAGTCTACCTGTGTCCTCCTGCTCCACGCTGACCCCTCCCTCCCCGCTGGTCTGCCCCGGCTCCAGGCCTCCTGTCTGGGCTGGAGGCAGCAGAGCGGCCCCCGTCTCGTCGTCGTCTGGGTCGCTGTCGTCGTGGTCGTCGTCAGCGTTGCTCTGAGAGGCTGAGACACCAGCACATGTCACACGTCTTCATCATGTTTCTACTCTAACTCTACTGCCTTCACTCTGCTACTCACCATGTTTGATGCCTCCTCCTCCTCCTCCTCCTCCTCCCAGACCAGCTGAGTATGCTGAAGAGAAAGCTCCTCCTCCTGCTCCTCCTCCTCCATAGTTGTAGGTGGTGAAGCCCTGGAAGTATCCTGACAACGCAGATCAACCCACATCAGACTGACCCTCACACAGAGACAGCTCATGTTTCCTGTTTCTGACTCTACCTCCTCCTCCTCCGGCTCCAGGTCCTCCTCCTGCAGCTGGGCCTCCTCCACCTCCTCCTCGGTACAGACCTCCTCCTCCTCCTCCTCCTCCATGACCACTGAAGTCATGGAAGTTTGGCAGCGTCTTCTGCCTCTTCCTCTGCACCTCCTCCTTGTCTAAACACAAAGAATATACTGAGTGATTACCTGGTACCTGAGGGCGGGGCCATGGCCTGGGGGCGGAGCCAGTGACCTACCTATGATCTGAGGGTGGTAGGTGAAGGGTTTGGGTTCGCTCGTCTCGTTGTCTGACTTCCTCTTCAGCTGAACGAACACGGACGTCGGCTTCTGCAGGTTCTGGTCTCGATACTTCGGAGTCTTGAAGACGATGGCAAACTGTCGCCATAGCAACAGGTTAACAGTGGAGCTACAGCTGAGCGATAACAATGAATGATGATTAGTTTGTATTATATGAACCTGTCTGTGGACGTCTGTGGGGGAGAAGTCTCCCAGAGCCTCCCAGGTCAGCCCCGTGTCGTCCTCCTCGTAGAAACGAACCTGGATGTCGTCTGAAAACACAAACACTTCAGTCTGATACAAACTAGGCTGCAGGAAACACAGTTTCCATATCAGAGGGGAATTCCCTGACGCGGGACTTCCTCCAGGACAACAAACACCAACCAGGAAAAAACCTGACGCTGTGTAACGCTGAAGAGAAACTGATTCTATGAAACGCTGAACACACAGAGAGATGATCAGATAACGATGACCTGAAAGACCTGCTGAGTTAGCCACTAGCGCTGTAGCTCTAGTTTAAAGTGGTTCAGGTAACACCAGGTGTTTGAGCATCCACACACCTTTCTGGACTTTGTCACAGAGCAGGTACACCTCCTCTCCGCCCGTCACACAGCCGGCGGTCCGATCCATCCTCACGATCTTCAGGTTGGAGGCGTTTGGAGCCTCTGAGGGAAGAACAACGAGAGACAGAGAGACGGATTAGTGTGAGGAGAGAGATCAGCTGACAGCAGCATCACAGGACATCCATGTTTCTACTGGATGAAAACAAACCAATCAAAAATACAGCAGATATGAACAGAACACCAGCCTTTGTATGCTGATGTTAAATCATCAGATTTATATATGGAGCCTGGTGTGGATTCAGATTAGGTCATTTAAACAGGCAGAAAACTAAAAGGAGTTTGGTGTAGATTCCTTAAATCATCAGATATGTGAATGGAGTCTGGTGTAAATTACACTGCATCAGTTTCTGCAGGATGGAAAAAAATAAGTAAGTCAAAGTTGAGCTGAAGTGAAAATGAAAGTTAACGCTGTGGTTTCTGAAGCAACATCTTCACAGACGTCTCGATCTGAACCCCCCCCCCTCGATGAGGCGCGGCTGTCTGGACTCACTGCTGTCGTAGATCGGCTCAGACACCACGGGCTCCAGGCGCCGGGAGAAGCCGCCGTCGCTGTCGGGGAGGAACGCCGTGAACATGAGGCGGACCACGCTGAGGTCCATCTCCTTGGCCTGAGCGGACGCGGCCGTGTTGATGATGCTACGCTGGTGGTCTGAAGGAACGAGCAGAGAACGTTAAAGGTCACATCACCAACGCTTTGGAAGAGAAAACGTGGACGCGGCGTCTGACCGTTGAGCTCTCGGGGGACTCGGACCTCCCCCTGCAGGGCGTCGATGTCGGGGTGGATGGAGACCCCACAGTTGTAGCCCATCCTGAAAGCCTCCACCATCCGCTCCTCCAGAGTCTTCACCACGTTCTTCTTCGTCACGTGGAGGATGCCCAGGTTTGGAAAGCTACCGAGAAACAAGAGATAGGTCTGTGTGAGACGAGGACGCTCCACATGGTCACAGAGTCTAGAAGACGGAGACGCTGACCTGATGGTGGAGTCCTTGGACTGGAGGTCAGCGATGCAGATGCCTTTATCGCACTGTTTCCCCACCAGACTGTGAGCGTGGAGATGAGGGGCGGAGGTCAGCGCCGTCACCAGCTGGACCACCACCCGGGCCTGACCCTGGTAGTTACACACCTGGAACACAGCGGGACAGGAGGACAGGAGGACATGAGGACATCTCTATGTCAGGCTGAGGGACAGACACTGAACTGTCTCAGGAGGACCAGCTCTAAAATCTGTCCCAGCGTCTTTCTGATCATTTCCATCTTCAAACTAAATGATTAAACTAAACTCTTCATAGCAGACGTCTAAGAGCTTTGTCTCCTGAATAAATACATCAAACAGTTTGTCAGATGTGACTGAGGTTAAACTGGACGATGCTGATTAATAACGAGCTGATTCACAGACTTTCTCCTGCTGCAGATGACTCACCACGTTCACTTCACTGTTCACAGAGGAAATCAGATGTTTAGATAGAGGCCTGTATAAACATGGCTGCAGAGGCTCTAAATGAAAGCTGCTGAACATGCCCTCAGCATGGATCAGGTGTCGTCTTATCGTCGGCTGCTGCTCAGCTCTCAGATTAAAAATCAGATAAAGAAACCGACAGCCATGACTAAAAGAAATAAAACCTGTTAAATATGAAGCTAGATGTCATCTCAGCCTAAATAAAGAGTCTCGTTCTGATCAGATTTATTTCACAGGAGGATTAAATGAATCATTTAGACTCATCAGAGGTTTGAGGGTTTTCTCCCTGATCATTTCCACCTTTAAATAATGAGACGTATTATTGATCAGCTGATGGTTCTTTTAAAGATAAACTGATCAAAGCTTAAACTCGTGTCAGCTACAAACCCTGAGCTGTAAAAAGTGAAACAGGAAACGATGGAGGAAGAGCGTACCAGATGATCATGTGACTGCTCTGTTAGCGAGCTGCTCTACATGAAGGAAATCAGACCACAGACGACTCTGTTCCTGTTTCTGATCGTTGCAGAAATAATTGCCTGCAGGAACGTTTGCAAACTGCCGCAGTAAATAAACATCGAGCCCACTTCCTCTTCCCGGTTCTGAGGGCCACTCAGAGCGAAGGCAGTTCCTAGAAACACAGCGAGCGACGCTGCTCGATGGTTTCCTGGTTCAAAGACGCTCACAATGAAAATCAAGTATTTATCAGACGTGACCTACGAATCCAGAGCCACAACGTCTGATCAGTGGAATCAGTTAATTAGCATCAGTCAGCTAACACATGCTAACGTTACAGAGACATGAACCTTTGGTTTAAACTGGTCATACATCATGTTCTGATCTTCATCTGAGTCACAGCTTAAATACTGAGCTAAAGACTCATCACGTAGAGACTCATCACGTAGAGACTCATCACGTAGACTCATCATGTAGAGACTCATCGTGTAGAGACTCATCACGTAGAGACTCATCACGTAGAGACTCATAATGTAGAGACTCATCATGTAGACTCATCATGTAGAGACTCATCGCTTAGAGACTCATCGCGTAGAGACTCATGGTGTAGAGACTCATCACGTAGAGACTCATGGTGTAAAGACTCATCATGTAGAGACTCATCACGTAGAGACTCATCACGTAGAGACTCATGGTGTAAAGACTCATCATGTAGAGACTCATCATGTAGACTCATCATGTAGAGACTCATCACGTAGAGACTCATGGTGTAAAGACTCATCATGTAGAGACTCATGGTGTAGAGACTCATGTAGAGACTCATGGTGTAAAGACTCATCACGTAGAGACTCATCACGTAGAGACTCATCACATAGAGACTCATCACGTAGAGACTCATCGCGTAGAGACTCATCACGTAGAGACTCATCGCGTAGAGACTCATCGCGTAGAGACTCATCGCGTAGAGACTCATGGTGTAGAGACTCATCACGTAGAGACTCATCACGTAGAGACTCATCACGTAGAGACTCATCACGTAGAGACTCATCGCGTAGAGACTCATCGCTTAGAGACTCATCGCGTAGAGACTCATGGTGTAGAGACTCATCACGTAGAGACTCATGGTGTAAAGACTCATCATGTAGAGACTCATCACGTAGAGACTCATCACGTAGAGACTCATGGTGTAAAGACTCATCATGTAGAGACTCATCATGTAGAGACTCATCATGTAAAGACTCATGGTGTAAAGACTCATCGTGTAGAGACTCATCGTGTAAAGACTCATCGTGTAGACTCATCGTGTAGAGACTCATCGTGTAGAGACTCATCGTGTAAAGACTCATCGTGTAGAGACTCATCGTGTAGAGACTCATCATGTAAAGACTCATCATGTAGAGACTCATCATGTAGAGACTCATCACGTAGAGACTCATGGTGTAAAGACTCATCATGTAGAGACTCATGGTGTAGAGACTCATGTAGAGACTCATGGTGTAAAGACTCATGGTGTAAAGACTCATCATGTAAAGACTCATCATGTAGAGACTCATGGTGTAGAGACTCATCACGTAGAGACTCATCACGTAGAGACTCATGGTGTAAAGACTCATGTAGAGACTCATGGTGTAGAGACTCATGTAGAGACTCATGGTGTAGAGACTCATCACGTAGAGACTCATCACGTAGAGACTCATGGTGTAAAGACTCATGTAGAGACTCATTGTGTAGAGACTCATGTAGAGACTCATGGTGTAAAGACTCATCATGTAAAGACTCATCATGTAGAGACTCATGGTGTAAAGACTCATCATGTAGAGACTCATGTAGAGACTCATCGTGTAGAGACTCATCATGTAGAGACTCATGTAGAGACTCATCGTGTAGAGACTCGTCGTGTAGAGACTCGTCGTGTAGAGACTCATCGTGTAGAGACTCATGGTGTAGAGACTCATCGTGTAAAGACTCATCGTATAGAGACTCATGGTGTAGAGACTCATGGTGTAAAGACTCATCGTATAGAGACTCATGGTGTAGAGACTCATGGTGTAAAGACTCATCGTATAGAGACTCATGGTGTAGAGACTCATCGTGTAAAGACTCATCGTGTAGAGACTCGTCGTGTAGAGACTCATCGTGTAAAGACTCATCGTATAGAGACTCATGGTGTAAAGACTCATCGTGTAAAGACTCATCGTGTAAAGACTCATCGTATAGAGACTCATGGTGTAGAGACTCATCGTGTAAAGACTCATCGTGTAGAGACTCGTCGTGTAGAGACTCATCGTGTAAAGACTCATCGTATAGAGACTCATCGTGTAGAGACTCATCGTGTAGAGACTCGTCGTGTAGAGACTCATCGTGTAAAGACTCATCGTATAGAGACTCATGGTGTAGAGACTCATCGTGTAAAGACTCATCGTGTAAAGACTCATCGTATAGAGACTCATGGTGTAGAGACTCATCGTGTAAAGACTCATCGTGTAAAGACTCATGGTGTAAAGACTCATGGTGTAGAGACTCATCGTGTAGAGACTCGTCGTGTAAAGACTCATCGTATAGAGACTCGTCGTGTAGTGACTCGTCGTGTAGAGACTCGTCGTGTAGAGACTCATGGAGCAGAGAGGAGACGGTTTAATAACTGTTCCTCAATGAGCTCAGTCTAACGTCTGCACATGGTCCTATCATTGTCACACAGCTGTTTGAGCTCAGCAGTATTATGGGATGTCTGGTGTGACTCTCTGCAGGTCCATCTCAGTCAGGCTGAGGTCAGGACTGTGACGGAGCAGCCCTGAGCCCTGAGCCTCCTCCTCCATGTTCCAGTGTCTTAGTCTGATCTGTCAGAGCTGCAGAGCGTCCAGCAGCATCTTCTTCATCTTCATCAGACTCTAGGATTCTTCTTCAGCTCACTAACATCCCGTGCTGTAGAGACGACCACGCCTCAGCAGCTGATCTCTGTGTTTGTAGACGGCCCGTCTTAGCGTGGACACATGGACATGAAGGCTCTCAGACATACCTCTGAATCAGTTCTTGGTCGTAGTCTTCTGAGAGCTCTTTGGTCTGATGCATGGGTCACATCTTTAATCAGCGCCTCCAGTCTGATCACCCTGACTGAGTCCTGGCTCCAGCTCTGACAGAAGTCATTAACCCAGAGGTTCACAGACGTCTTCCATCCTGCAGCGCGTTGTTTAGATGTGTTCAATAAAAACATGAAGACATACGGTTTGTCTAATGCTGTGACTCAGATGAAGATCAGAACACGGTTTATGACCAGTTACTGCAGAAATCCATTAATGTAAAGGTTCACATATACGTTCCTGTTCCTGTAGAGGCTGATACCAGCAGAGACAACCTGACAGCTAGCTGTTAGCATCACATTAGCTGCTGCTGTGGAGTCGCTATTTGCATCTGCTCTAGAGCTGCCATTCACCGTTAGCTTCACCGTTAGCTTCACCGTTAGCTTCACCGTTAGCACATGCTGAATCTGAACATAACATGATGCAGAGCTGCAACTAACTAATATTTTCTAAGTGAGTCGTCCATTAATCAGAATCATTAAATCGTTTCAGTCGTTTCCCCTGTGCTCACTTTGAATAACCTTTATTGAAACAAGATGGCCGCCAGAGAGAGCTCTGTAAACCTGGAAGTGAAGAGCTGACTTAAAGGTTCATTTATTTACTTAGTGAAAAGACTAAAGCAGCTTTTAAATCCATGAACTCTCTGATCTCTGTGTGTTTCCTGATCACACGTCGCCGTCCTGGATGTGAAGGGTTAAATAAAGTCGTCAGGATGCGTGGGACAGAGTGGGCGCGCCGAGCACAAACTCAACACCTTTTTTTACATGACACAGCTCTGCTTCCTTGTAATTACACGTGGGCGACACGGGAGGAAATTCCCAACAGACATGTAAGGTGTGAGTGTGTGTGTGGTGGGTTTGTGTTAGGCTGTGAGGACCAGCAGCTTGTGGAGCAGTGACTCTGTGAGGACCTGTTACAGCTTGATGTCAGGGTGCAGGTTAGAGTCAGCCTCTGATTTCACATCCCATTAACCTGTTACTGACTGGTTCACCTGAACACATTCAGCTTTATCAAAGAAAACAAACTGGAACAAAGATAACCAGACTGTTGGGTCTGTTCAGACGAGTCCTCGTCTCCAGGTGAGTATCACATCATTAACAGACTCTGGTCATGTGACTTCAGGTGAGTTACATCCACACATGTTCCCATGCCTACCATCCTCACCATGTTCTAGCGTTAGCATTAGCTTTTTCTCAACGTTATTTACTAAGACATTCACTAAATTGTGACTGGTGTGATCAGAGTGTTTTTATTTTCCATCAGCTCCTGAACCTGGACGCTCGATGCTGGAGCCTCTGCTGGACGTTAGAGGAACAGCAGCTGTTTCAGTCTCACACAGCTTCTTCCACAGAAGACGTGTCTGTTTTTCTGGGGTACAGCTAAACTTTGATTATTCACCGTTCTCTTGGGGGAATTCCTACGTGTCCTGCATGAACAGAAATATTACCAGGAAACTTCCTTAGAAATGATGACAGGGGCTTTACGGTTTCTGGGAGTCCAGTAAAGCTACGAGTCTGATCATGTTCTGTGATACACACTAGACATGGACGGGTAAAGGAAGTTTAATGAGAAAGGTCTGAGGAGGAACACGCTGCCGTGGAAGCTTTAAGGTCATCAGTTAAGAGTCTGACAAATGACTGATCAATTAAACATCAGATAATCAGACAGAGCGGTTTGTGAGGGGTTTTCCCAGCAGCAGCAGAGTATTCAAACCAGACTCCACTCAGACAGGAAGTCTTCCTGCTTCTCATTCATCTAAAAGTCAATTATAATTATTTAAAGTCCCACGCTCTAATAAAAGCTGTTCTCTGGATGATTCCTGCTGTAAGTGCAGGTCACTGTGTGAGCTGACAGATGAACGTCTGCTGGGACACGTGTCTTACATTCAGACTCTGAGCCCACGGCAGGAATCTGGGGATTCCCCTTCTCTGGTCTGAACATGTGGGAGCTTCACACTAAACATCAACACGACGACAGCATGACAGGAAACGTCTGACCACCACGACCAGAGCAGCTGCCTCTCTCTGGAGCCACGTCCAAGGTTAGAAAATAAAACGTTAAAGCTGATGAATCGTTCAAAAAAAGAAAACACCATGAGGGCTACTGCCACAGACACGCCCCCCAGAGAGACACGCCCCCAAGACAGACACGCCCCCCATGTGCTGCCAATCAACCACAGACACGCCCCTTTAGCTGCTGCCAATCAAACAGACCAATAAACTGAGTGATACAAACTGAGGATCTATCAAAGTGTTAATGTGACCTTTGCCCTGATAAACAGGACTACAGGTGTATCTGATGGACAGGAAGTGTTACCTTGACGGTGGGGTAGGTCTTCCTGTTCTTCTCGCTGGAGGCCCCGGGTAGACCACCGTGAGACGGACCTTCACAGCCGTACCTGAACCTGAAGCCACGCTGGAAAACACAGGACTTCATCAGCACAGCTGCTGACATGTCTGCAGACAAGCTAACAGGCTAACAGGCTAACAGGATAACAAGCTAACAGGCTAACAAGCTAACAGGCTATCAAGCTAACAGGCTAACAGGCTATCAAACTAACAGGCTAACAGGCTATCAAACTAACAGGCTAACAGGCTAACAGGATAACAAGCTAACAGGCTATCAAGCTAACAGGCTAACAGGCTAACAGGATAACAAGCTAACAGGCTAAAAGGCTATCAAGCTAACAGGCTATCAAACTAACAAGCTAACGGGCTATCAAACTAACAGTCTATCATGCTAACAGGCTAACAGGCTATCAAACTAACAAGCTCCATGAAGTTAGATCTGATCTTTATTTCATCGATGCTGATCATTTCTATTAATAAAGAATGATTATTTTAAATGTATTATTTAACATTAAAGACGCTATATAACATTTAAATTCCTGCTGACTTTAGTTGAATTCACTGAAGCTTAAACTTTAGATTGGTCCTGTTTTTATCACTTATCCGTTTCTAGTAGAAGCAGATGTTTTATTAAATGTTTTATTCCACTGACACTGACATTAATTTAGCTTCTATTTATTTATTTATTAGCTTTAAGGAAAACTCCCCACTAAATAAAACCTGTGAGTGTTACTTCCTGTGCTTCATTCCCTCCATCAGTTAAAGGTCAGGAAACAACGAGCAGAGGCGCGACAGTCGTCCAGGTGAGACTGACGTGTGATCAGTCGTATCCGTTACCTGTTTGGGCTGCTCCAGGATCTCCAGGTACGGTCCATCCACTGAAAACACAAAGACACAGAGTCAGAGACAGGTGGACCTGAAGAATACAGAGATGTTATTTCATGATTAGACTGATGACTGACTTAGAGTCTGTCTGTAAAAGTCAAACATGGACGTGTTGGTGTCGGACACAGAGGAGACGTTTGGACACGAATGAATGAACGACCTCTCGGTTCAAACAGAAACTTTCTCTTTAGAGAAACGAGTTTCTCTGAGGAAATAAAACAGAAGGCAAAGTGAAAGAGTAGTTTCGTGACGTGTCCTCTGTGGTGACTCTCACTTCCTCTTTCTCGGCTCCACCAGGCGTTAAACTGGAGTAAAGATAGAGATGGAGATTTTAGATGAGATGAAGATGAGGAGGAAAGTATCGGTGCCTCCAGGTCAGAGGTCACAGCATGTGGAGGAGTGAGAGGTTTGTTTCCGTCCATGAAGACGGAGGAAGAGGCTGCAGCAGATTACAGCATCACTCAGAGATTTCACACAAGATTAAAAGGCTGTGAATAAACTGCTTTCTTTATTTGGTTCTCCTCCTCCTCCTCCTTCCTCCATCCTCCTCTCCACCTCCTCCTTCCTTCTTCCTCTCCATCATCTTGTTACCACAGGTCGACTGCGTCATGTTGACATCTACATATGTTCCTGCAGGGACTCTAATCACTCTGAGAAGTCTGACGAGGATTAAACTATGTACATGTGAGTTAGAGCTGTTTAGCTTTAGCTGTTAGCTGGGAGGCTAGCTGGGGCTAATGCTACATACATGTTAGAAATCAGTGAATCAAATTAAGCTAACGGACTCCTGAATGAGTAAATGAAGGAGGAGGCTGGCTCATAAACAGAACATTATTATTATTATTATTCTTTTCTTTAGACACATCTAATGTCAGGAAGTAAAAAGTAAACTCAAAGCGTCAACTCTAGAGCGGCTGCAGCAGGAATTGAAGGCACCTGTGGGCTCAGGTGTAGGCGTCGTACCTGAGGGGGCGGGGCCAGTGACACTACATTGATGTGATATTGTGGGTTAACAGGTTTGAAAACTACACAGAAGAAGTTCTTGTTGATTTAAGACAGAGGTGTGATGGCAGCAGCAGCTCTAGGTGTGAAGACAGGAAGAGGAAACAACGAACGTGACTGAGTTTATCAGAAACAAGAAGCAGCTTCCTCAGGTAGAACGACACACCTGCAGCTCTATCAGCTCATCAGGGTACAGCCTGACACGCAGAGGAGCCTCAGGAGGAAACCCATGAAATAAAACAAGACGTGCTGATTACTGGACCATGTACATGACAACAGGTCAACTTCCTGTTTACAGCACGTGGAGCTAATGTCACGGTGACGAGTAGATATGCTAAAGCTAATCATCCAGGTGTATATGTGAGCCTCAGCTGTTTAGCTTGAAGGGTGGGACGCTACAGGACGCTACCACAGACGCTAACCAACCAGCGCCTCTGAGCAGCTAGCTAGCACGTCTGCTAACCTGAGAGGTCTCAGAGGGTTATTGGTTCATCCTCTCATTAACACACCTGCTGGACCCTCACCTGTCCTCAGAGGAGTCGTTGGACCCATCGCAGAAAAATGAGTGAACTCCCACGACCCGTCCATCATGTCGAAGATCTGTGAGAGAGACGCAGACGCTGGTTTAACTCTTAATAATCAATCAAGTATTGTTTACAGTTACTACTGTTAATTAAACGTTTGTGTTGAATCATTTCAGAGATATACGAGCTGAATCTTTATTTCTTTTTATTTTAAAGTGTGTGAGTTTACCGGGTTGGTGGTGTGAAGGTAGGGGTCGTCTCCAGCCATGATGTCTGCAAAGGTCAAACCACAGAGGTCAACACAAAGTCTGCTCTGATGGAAACATCTTCAGCTTTTAGTTCATCAGTAGTTTTATAGAAGAAAGAAACTAAATATGAAACTGTTTCACTAATAAACCGTCATTTCTTCAGTAAACTAGTCAAACATTCATCTGACGTTTCCAGAAGGTTTGGGGATTTTTGTGGCCGACATCTGATCTCTGAAGGTCTGATGGGGATTTATGACGGCTCTCAGATGAACAGCAATGTTAATAACTGTTAGCCAACACAATAATTAGAATAATTATTATTATTATTATTATTCTGGTTCAGAATGATGCTTCAGACAGAAAATCTGAAACGGAAACTGAAGATGTTTCAGCAACACTTTATGTGTGGTTATTCACACCTTGAAGCTATGTTTAAATATAAGTAATAAATTAATAATTAACCACAGCTTGGAAATGGGTGGATTAATTAAACTAATTAATTTAAAGGTTAGAGGTTTCAAACCACATACAGTTAAATATATAATATTTATTATTCATAATTTTAAAAGACATTCAAAGTACTGGAGATTTGGGATAAACAGACTTTTTCTCTTCAACTTGTCAAAATATGAAAATTTGACAGAACAGCTCATTACTGGGTTTATTAAAATGTTTATTTTATAGTATTTATTCACTATTTTTGTAAACAAAACATTTAAAGTAGAGAAATACGGGTCTGATTGACTGATCATTAAATAGTAATTAAATAGAAATAGTCTAAATAAAATCAGTTTTGGTCAGAATGGTTCAGTAACACTAATTAAATCAATAAATGATTAATTAATATTAAATCCTCTGACAACTTGTTGCGGCTCAGAATCAGAGCGCGTTCCCGCTCATGTTTCTCATGGACGCGCGCGTGTTAGCTCCGTGGCTAACAGCCAATTAGCACAACCGGACCGTTTCTTCTAGTCGTTGTTGTTTGTGTCGTTAAAGCGGACGATAAAAAGCATACAATTATAAACAAACGACAGCTCCACGGCAGCGACAGCCGAGCAGCCCGTGACCGACTCACGGCTCCGGGCTCTGGCTCTGCTCGTTCGGCTAACCGCTACCTGCCCTAGCTAACCACAAGCTAGCCTGTTCCGTCCGCCGAGAGTGTAACTCGAAACTCCGTTGAACAATCCGCATGTTAAACCGTCCTTCACTGTTCACCTTCAGACATTGAAGCACAAGACGTCTATTGATAAATATCGAAATCAGATGAACCCAACACTGATTTCGGCTTGTGTAAAAATCCACACAGCAGCTCACTTCAAATATGTATTTAATCTTATTTAATAAGTGTCCGTTAACCCTCTCTGCCTGCTGCTGCTTACAACATGAGCGATTGAAGCTCTAGTAAAAGTTATAATATTGACTTAAATCAGGACTTAGTGTTTGATAAAATTGCGCCGAATTAACCTGTAGATGTCATTAATATAGACCCCAGCTTAAGTGGTGTTGTGAAATATTCCTGTGCTAACTGAGAAGAAATACCACGTACAGTTGTTATTTTTTAAACGGGCGTTGGTGCGAAGTTTCTCCGAGTTACCTGGCTAACAAGGAAGTGAGTAGCATAACAAAGCGATCCGTTGAGACGGGTCACGGAGACGCGGAGTTCTCCGACTGCTGATTATTTGACAGCTGCTTAGCCCGATTATTGATTATATGTAAAGTGTACAGGTATTGAAGACTTACCTGGTTCGCGCGCTCAGGTGAAAAGTCTTGTTCTCAGCAGGAACTAAGAGTTGACAGTCCGCTTCACATCACACAGCCATGCCCACGCCGAACCACTAGATCCATTTACAGCGTGACCCAGACACGGTCCATCCACGACCTGTGAGCGGAGGAACGGCTTGAATCCCACCGAGGAGGCGTTAGTCCCGCAGAAGCAGCGGCAGAGCCCGCAGGTGACACCGAGTTTAATCTCCGCTAAAATAAAAAAGTTTGATTTCCTTCCCCACTGGAAATTCCCTCTGACGTCCAGGTCAGACAGAGAGGAGCGAAAAAAGAAGAGGTGTCACTCTGAGCACAAAAACACGCCTTCCTTTACAGTTAGACATTAATTATTAATAATAAACACAACATTAGCCACAATAACCAGTACGTTACAGTCACATGATCAGCACGGCTCCATCCTCATCAATGACTCTGATCAGAGGTTTAACGGTCAACATGAGCGGGAAGGGTTCTAGGTTCTAATCCATGGTTCTCCTGGTTCCTCTCTGTGTGTAGTCTGCATGTTCTCCCTGTGTCCGTGTGGGTTCTCTCCAGGTTCTCCAGCTTCCTCCCACCATCCAAAGACATGCTGCTCCAGCAGACCCCACCACCCTGAACAGGAGTAAGCGATGAATGAATGAGTTTACATCCAAACATCAGTCACTGAGGAGGAGGAAGAGGAGGAAGAGGAGGAAGGAGAAGAAGAAGGAGGAGAGGGTGGAGAAAAGAAGGACTCCAAGATGTCTCCATGTCTCCATCGTCTCTGTCCACAGCCCTCTGCTGTATCACTGTCCACGTTAGACTCCAACATCATCATCAAGTTTGATAACGACACCGCTGACGACGACACAGACTCCAGGAGGGACGTGTCCCACCTGGAGGACTGGTGGACGTCACCAAACAAAGGACTGATAGGGACTTCAGCAGGAAACAGCAGAGGGACCTACATATTATCAGCAGCTCTGACACCTTCAGATACCTGGGAGTGACGGTCACGGGACCTGGAGAAGACCAGACAGAGTCTCTACCTCCTCAGAGACTTTAAGCTCCCTCTCAAGGAGCTCAGGAACTTTTAACACCTGCACCATCCAGAGCATCACCATCGGGATCCTCCTGGCCCTCAAAAGGGGGGTCTATTCAGCGCGGCCCCCCCCACCCTCCTTCCCACCACCACTGTTGCAGGTTACGGGCCAAGAAGATCCTGGATGATCAGCTCAGTCACCCTGGACAGTGTCTCTCTGCTGAACAGGCTGAACTGGACCTAAATAAAACTGCATTTAGTCACTGGTGCTTTCAAATATTTTATTTTACTCAGTTATGCATTCATACTTATATTGTTTTCCTCCATTATAACTGTTTTAATGTGGTACTCTTTACTACTGGCTGCAGATACTAGAATACGTTTCACTGTGTATTGTAGTATGTTTAACTCTCATACAGAGTGAGTCATCTTTCCTTCTAGACCATCTTTGACATAGAGTCGTTCACTTCCTGCCCTCTGCTGGTTCAGTTCTGACAACCTCTAACAACCTTCTGACATCAGGTCCACAGCAGGAGAAGAAGAAAGAGGAGGAGGAGGAGGATGAAGAAGAAGCTCTAATCATCTAATGATGCTGACACATGTAATTATTTATTTTACTAAATAAAGTGAAATAAAACTCAGAGTCTTGTGTTCTTAGACGTCTGTAGTTTATTAAGATCAAACACGTGTTAGAATCAGTTCTTTAAACATATATATATATATTTATATCTATATCTATATATTCAGCTTTAGTTCTGACAACATTCATAAGAACCTGAACGTCACGTCTGTTAAACAATTAGTGCAATTTACAGTTTAAACCCAGAAACAGCTTCTGTCTGCAAAAATATAAGAATCATCTATCAGAGAGTAGACAAAGAAACGTCATCTAGAGGCACAGTCAGCGCAGAACACAAGAGAACCGCTTAGAACACGCTAGAACACGCCACCAGCAGAACAAGCATGAACACACAGCAGTGAGGGAGTCACCGGGCATCGACCCCAGACCTGCAGCCTGGTTCCTGACCCAGGTCTAGTTCCTGACCTGGGTCTAGTTCCTGACCCGGGTCTGGTTGAGTCATACGTCAGAGGCACAGCGGACACAGAGAAGCAGAGAAGAAGAAGACACGTTAAAGCAGCAACAAGAAAACATGAACAGCAGCGAAGAAGAGTCAGAGCGTGACACACAGAGAGAAATGAATTTAACTTCAAAGATCTAAAGATGAAACATCCTGATCAGTCCAGTCACACCTGTCCAGGTGAAACAGGTCCACGTGTGTGAACACTGAAGATGAGATGAAGAGATAAATCAGATGTTCTCATGTGAGAGTGTTTCCATCTGGTTCCTAAATGTGGATCATGTCTCCAAGTCACCAAGCAGCTGTTGATGGTTCTGATCCAGTGGTAGGTAGAGATCCATTAATATTCTACTGACCACATGATGGCAATGCTGCTCATTTACAGACACACACACTGAGATCACATCTACAGAGCTGGCTGGGGACGATGCATGTGGAGGAGACACGTTTAGATTAAGACCAGGTGAGACCAGGAGAGACCAGGTGGGACCAGACTGATCAGGTTTGATGTTAGCTGAAGAGTAAAGTGGTTGTTTGGGCTTTAATCTGTTGGAGCAGATGTTTTCATGTTTTGTGCTTTTAATGATCGTTTCTGTTCAAATCAGATGAATCTTCCTGCAGAAGCATCACACCTGACCGGTTTACTTTGACTCTAACCATCACACCTGACCGGTTTACTTTGACTCTAACCATCACACCTGACTGGTTTACTTTGACTCTAACCATCACACCTGACTGGTTTACTTTGACTCTAACCATCACACCTGACTGGTTTACTTTGACTCTAACCATCACACCTGACTGGTTTACTTTGACTCTAACCATCACACCTGACTGGTTTACTTTGACTCTAACCATCACACCTGACCGGTTTACTTTGACTCTAACCATCACACCTGACCGGTTTACTTTGACTCTAACCATCACACCTGACTGGTTTACTTTGACTCTAACCATCACACCTGACTGGTTTACTTTGACTCTAACCATCACACCTGACCGGTTTACTTTGACTCTAACCATCACACCTGACTGGTTTACTTTGACTCTAACCATCACACCTGACTGGTTTACTTTGACTCTAACCATCACACCTGACCGGTTTACTTTGACTCTTATTGTCCTGTTGTGAGGTCACTACGTCCGTGTGCAGGAAATAAAGTGATTGACGTCAGATTGAGACGTTTAGAAGACGTCTGGTGCGTTAACTGTTAACAGTGAGATGAAGAGGAATCTACTAAAGCTCAGTGTCAGAGTCTCAGCATCAGGTTATGTTTTAGCTCTGCAGTAAACTAGCTTAGCTTAATGTTTGCTACAGGCTATGTTTAGCTAGCTTAGCCACATGTGAAGTAACACACTTTTATTTATACCCTAAAGGAAAAGCTCTGATTCGTTTTTAAATGCTCTAAACATAGATGAGTTTTCTCTGCAGGAAGTTTCAACACCACAAAGATCAGCCTGACACCAGCAAGAAAGAGACTAAACATGGAGAATGATGATGAGATGAAATGCTTTAAAGCAGCAGGTGGAGGAGCTGATGAGTACAGTACTTCATGTCTGCACAGTGACGCTACACGGAGCTCAGCAGGTTACAGTCAATAATTAACAGTTAATGCCACTAATGTAACAGCCATGGATCTCAGATCAGTGTTTACTCAAAGCCAGAAACCTCTGCAGCGCCACCTGCTGTCTGCCTGCGCGCCCCTGCAGGTTATCAGCAACAGATCCATGAGGAGAAATAAAAGCATCTGCTTCTGTGTTTTAGAGCATCTTGCGAATTTAAACCAAAGTCAGTTTGTGTTATGAACAAGAATCAGGAAGTTTTAAAACAGTCAATTATTAACTGAGATAAATAAAACTATTCAAATAAACTCTGGATGAGATAAGCCCAACACGACAGGAGCGCAGAGGGAGGTTAAATAAAGACGTCTAGGTTTATTATTATTATTTATTTTAAAGTTCGGTTTGAGGCTTTGAAGTAAAACCATGATCCTTGAATCTCAAGTCAAGCACGTCATTTTAAGACTAATCTTCTAGCACCAAACACATCCCAATAAACCAGTTAATGATTGAATTTAAGGAGTAAATGTTCCAGCCTGATTACAGTAAAGAGATACCGCGGAGGCTACATCGTCTGCTTCATGGCCGTCCTTTAACAGCTGCGTCTCTGGGAATGTGGACGAAGTGTCGCTAGCATTAAATCCTTCTGGGCAGCTGGAGCTCATCTTTAGTTATTTATTTTATTAAAGTTTATTTTAAAGCAGCAGAACTCACTAACATAAAGGAAATAAAACGTGAGTTTGCTGGTCGTACTGTGTCTGAAACCCGTCAGTTCTAACAACGCTCTCAGCATCATTTTGGTCCTTCATATTCACATCCACACGTTATTCATTCATTTTTTACCACTAATAGATTTGATCCTGGCAAGCTAGCTAGCTAGCTTGTTTAGCTAGCACAGAGCTAGTTCTCATAGCGACCTGCTGAAATATTCCCACATCTGAAATTTATTTTACAAAATATTTTTTCTTTTGTCAGCATTGCTCCCTAATAAACTAACTAGCTAATGCGACAAGTAGTAGCTAGCTAGCTTGTTTAGCTAGCACAGACCTAGTTCTAGCAACCTTAAACTTTAAGGAAATATTCCCACATCTTTGTCAGTGAAAATTTTAATTTATTTGACAAAACATTTTTTCTTTTGTCAGCATCGCTCCCGAATAAACTAGCTAGCTAACGCGACAAGTAGTAGCTAGCTAGCTTGTTTAGCTAGTAGTCTAGCTACGTCTGGGGCTATCTGTGACAGGAACACGTTTCTTTAATTTGAACACAATAGAATGTTTTGATTTAGCTTTAGCTTAGCTTTTAAACGAGCTAATTAGCCAAGTCTCCTAGTTTTGCTTAATGTTAGCTAGTAGCTAGCTTTCATTTTACGTTTTAGTAGACTTACACCTACACGTCTTTTATGTGTAACCTAAAATGATTTAAAAATGTTTTAGCTTTGGCTTACGTTACTCTACAATAAGTAACTTACTCATCACGTTGCTGCTTGTTGACTTATTAAGCTAGTAACTTAGCTTATGGCATTTGTAATTATAACGTCACAGTGACACATTAAATTTATCTCTTCAGAATATTTCTGTAACCTTCATGAAAAAAACAAAGAAAGAAATATTCAGTTGTTGCTCAGTTTACTCTACAAATTATATTTTATACTAGCTAACCTGCTAGTTTAGCTCGATACTAGCTAATCAGGTTTTAGTTTCACTACAGTCATGTGCAAACCTTAACAGCAGTGGCACTTTAATACAGTTGCACCCTTCATTTTCTATTTTTATTCTGGTTTTAGTAAATTTGGCAGCAACCACACTAGCTTTAAGCTATTTTTTCTAGCTTCTTGTTTTTGTTGCTACCTGTAATCAGAGTTACTCATCTACAGCAGCACACTGTTAATTTTATTTTACACTACAAAGTAAGTTTACTTTTCTAAGACTGGTCACAAACTAATCAGCCATTCTTTGTCAGTTGTGTTAGCGAGCTTAGCGAACTAGCTAAGTAGTCAAATAATGCAGCCGTTGTTTCTAGTAGACTTTAGAGAATAAGTTATTATTTTGATGTCGACAAAGATCTTAATGATGTAGTTTTAGAGCCATATTATGTCTAATGTCACCGTGGCCTCAGTCTGCAGGACACATATTCTGTTCCAGATGCTCGTCACTGATTTTGTGTTTTGAACGTTGGATTTAAAGTAATCCTCATTTTAATAGCTGCTGTATTTCCTAAATTAGCAAACAGCGTCAGAAGTTATATGAAACTAAAAGTGGATCAGAGCCGACAGGAAGGAGGAAAACTGAGTCAGACGTCACAGCCGTTAAATGAACCGAAAACAAAGAGAAGCTGCAGCACAGTTTATATATTAAGACAGTTTATAACCGTTAAAACTAACTTTACACTCAATGATCTGCAGGAATCTGTCTAATAGAAGATGATTTTGTGTCACAGCTGATAAATATCTGAATCATCACTGAGCTCAAAGTTTAAAACATCATGAATAAATAGATTTTAAAGTTAATTCTTCAGTTATTAAGTCAGGTTTACTAACCCAATCACCAACACATGTCATGGTCTACTGCAGCTCTTTTATATTTCATGATTTAAACGCATCAATAAATAAAACTCCTCTACAATAAACTCTTGTTATTCAGTAATTCCTGCTCAGAGATGAGGTTTAGATGATTATGGTGTGAAACATAAACTGTGCTGCAGGCTTCCCTCCTCTGTTCAGACGGCTCAGACTGACCGTGGCTTTACAGAATCAACAGCGAGTACTGTTTGATTCGTGGCGCCCGCCGGCTTCAAGGAGCGTCACTAACGTTCTCCTGGGATGTTTCCAAAGACGACACCGTCCAACCATTTCACCCCAGAGATAAAGAGGAGACGTCTCTGGAGACTCATTAAGCTTCTGAGGTCTCAATCGTTCTATAGCTGCACATTATTTATCACAACTAAAGTTATTACAATATCAGAACGGACACGGAGTCTACTGCTACGTACTGCACACACAGTCACAGGAATCAGGGACTCTGTTAAATACTTTAGATTTGTTGTTGTTCAGACTCTGAGCTTATTCACACTGGGTCAAAACTCAACGTCAGTTCTTCCTGCAGTGATGAGATGAATCACTTATTGTTTAAGTAAGAATTTTAGGCTTTAACCTCCGTTTGTGAGATTTCTGGACAGCGGGAATGAAATGGACCCACGTCACAGGATGTTTAACCTCCTTCAGTCTTCAGGTCGATCTCTGGCTCCTGAACGTCGCTACATGAGTGAATTCCCCGCTGGCACCAACATGGCTTCCCATGTGCAGCAGGAAGCAGGTGAAAGGTAAGACACTAATTATTTCTTTTTATGCTGCAGGCGAGCCGGTCAGCGACCTCCGTCCCTGGAGGAAGGACTCTCCACACGTCCGTCCTTGACGAGACGCTTCTGCTTCTGTTTGGACTTCCTCAGCATCCGAACCTGCAGACAGGAACCGAGCTACACCATCAGCAAGAACGCAAAATAAATACACACCAGGTCAGGACGAGATACAACGAGTCAAACTGACACTAACAGCATTCATCTAATCTGTCGTCTTTAGACTAAACATCTCTGAGCAGATCATTTACAGAGAAAGCTACATTTTAGCTAAATGCTAAATGCTAATCCATCATCCACTCCACTGTTTAAACATCAGTAAAAGGTCAGAGGTCAATAATTTCATCTAACTGGTGTCCAACGCATTATTAACTGGAAGGACGGTGGAGAATAAAATCCTGACTGATGGTAACTGGTGATCAAACACTAGCTAAGCTAAGCTAAGCTAAGCTAAGCTAAGCTAAGCTAAAGGAGGTCAGATATTAGAGTGTGTGTGTGGTCGTCCACATGTTTCACTGTCTGCAGAGACAAACCTTAGGTCCAGCGGCTGAGATGATGATGTGTCCCGGCGGCTGGATCCACGGCTCTCCGTCCACCTGCACAGGTATGGGTTTGCTAACTGTCAGCCGGATGTAGCTCCCTTGAGCGATGCGAATCCCTGACCTCATGCCGCTCTGCACCTGGCCCTGAAACACACATGGGTTTAAATGTCTGGAGAAGAAACACACACCACGATGAAGATGTTTTTAGAGCGTTACCATGTGAACGACCCCGGTGACCCCCACCACCTCCAGGAGGCCGTCATCGATGCTGGGTTTCCCATGGCGACCGTCGACCTCTGACCCCCAGAGATCAGCACCTGAACCCCAGCTACACACACACACAGGTAGATTAATGTGTGTGTGTGTGTGTGTGTGTTTGTGTGTGTGTTTGTGTGTGTGTGTGTGTGTGTGTGTGTGTGTGTGTGTGTGTGTGTGTGTGTGTGTGTGTGTGTGTGTGTTACCTGGGGATGTTGAGGAAGATCAGACCCTCTATGTTCGGTAACGGGACGGTCTGTCCGTCCACCTGGAGCTGTAGCTCTTTGTGGAGGCTCCTGGTGTAGCTGATCTTCTGCAGACCGACCTTCACGTACACACCTTTGTTGTGGAACCTGGGAACGGCAGCGAGCAGAGAGGGCTGATGGGAAATGAAGTCTTTAGAGGCTGAGCTCAGTCTGAGGCTGAAGCTAATAGCGTCACTTAAAGAAACAGATTGACCATAAATATCAGGCACACCATCAGGGCTCTGGAGGAGTCCAGACCTCCACGAGTCCCTGAACGCATCATCACCTCCAGTCCAGGGACTGAGCTGAAGTGAAGCCTGTTTACCTGCTGGTGAATTTGTCGGGTTCGTCCTCTCTGGCCTGGTGGAAGTCGAGGCTGAGCTCTGCATCGATACCGAGACCGAAGTAGTTGTTCATCTGGACGATCTGAAAGAAAACCAGAGGGTTGGTTGGTTTCTCTCTCGACAGCTTGACCCTGAGCAGCCAAGTTTCCATCCTCATAAAACACAGAGTCCAAAGAGCATCAAGTAAAAGTGGTCCCGGTCCTCGTGGACGCCGTGCAGACCTTGGGCGGCTCCAGAAAGCCGTTGTCCTTGCCGTCCTCTGAGATGTCCTGAGCGTCCAGCAGGATGGTCCAGCGGTCCATCAGAACCTCGTCGGCCTCGTCCACAGACACCAGGATGTGGTGGGGGTCCTCTCCGCTGTAACCGGGCCCCCAGCGCAGGATCCGAGCCAAGTCGTTACCTGACGGATGAGACGCCGACCCGACTCGTTAGGAATCAATTAACACGTCAGAGACAATCAGCTGATGTGGTCTCACCTGTTCCAAGAGGTACGATGCCGATGGGCGGCTCTCGACAGACCAGTTTGTGCCTCACGGCCTCCAGGACCCCCAGCACCCAGCCGACCGTGCCATCGCCCCCACAGACCAGCACCCGGAACCTGGGGACGTCCCTGAATGTGTGGAGGCTGAACCAGAGACGTGGTCCATCAGAGACGCTTTTAATTCTTTACTTTACTCAGACTTTATGAATCTTAACGAGGAGAAACGTCCTCCATTTTATCCTCAAATGTGAAATATTTAGGAGTAGCTACTGTTAGCTAGGAGGCTGTGAAGAGCTACTGTTAGCTACTGTTAGCTAGGAGGCTGTGAAGAGCTACTGTTAGCTACTGTTAGCTAGGAGGCTGTGAAGAGCTACTGTTAGCTACTGTTAGCTAGGAGGCTATGAAGCTATGGAGGCTATGAAGCTATGAGTAGCTACTGTTAGCTAGGAGGCTATGAAGCTAGGAGGCTATGAAGCTAGGAGTAGCTACTGTTAGCTAGGAGGCTATGAAGCTAGGAGGCTATGAAGCTAGGACGAGCTACTGTTAGCTAGGAGGCTATGAAGCTAGGACGAGCTACTGTTAGCTAGGAGGCTATGAATCTAGGACGAGCTACTGTTAGCTAGGAGGCTGTGAAGCTAGGGTTAGCTACTGTTAGCTAGGAGGCTGTGAAGCTACTGTTAGCTACTGTTAGCTAGGAGGCTGTGAAGCTACTGTTAGCTACTGTTAGCTAGGAGGCTGTGAAGCTAGGAGTAGCTACTGTTAGCTAGGAGGCTATGAAGCTAGGAGGCTATGATGCTAGGACGAGCTACTGTTAGCTAGGAGTAGCGACTGTTAGCTAGGAGGCTATGATGCTATGAAGTCCTCACCCAGCCAGCGGTCCTCCGTTACAAATGTCAAAGACCTGATGAGGGTTCAGGAGTTTCCTGAAGTTGTAGAGGAGCTCTCTGCCCTTCAGACCACCACTCTTAGGGTTGACAAACACCAGCAGAGGACAGACGTCTTTTCCCATCTTACTGAGCTGAAAGACAAGGACAACCAATCAGTCTACAAGTAACTGAGAGGATTAATGTTTAGTTCTAATATTAAACTGATGCTCATGATTGGCTGATGAATCAAACTTTAAACTACATTCACCCCTTGGAAGTTTTACCCTTTCAGAAAAAATACAAAAACAACTCTTTGCTGTCAGAACAACATAAAGATAAATGCTGGAGAACAATCTGGTTTAGTCTCCAGGAGGTGACGTCTCTATGACGATGGCCTGAAGCAAACTCCAGCGTCTCCACAGACACAGAGTCTAAGGTGCATCTACCAAATACTTCACTTATTTTACATCATACATTTTATATTAACTGACATTAACTATGTAGGCATCTATCTTCACTTTGAAAGCAGGAGTTAATTTTTTGTAATTTATTGTTATTTCTTTTCAGAAAGCTAAATTACATTGACCGTGATGATTAAAAACAATAAAAGCAGAAAACATCCAGGTGGACTACAGGCCTCCAGAACATTCACCTTTTTGAGTTTAAACAATGTTAAAATACAGATGATTAACTATTTCTATAATTTTGATGCAAAGAAGCCAAATATTTTACAGATTTCATCTCTTTCATCCTCTGAGGTTTCATTACCATGATGTCTGGTATGACCAGGGCAGTGAGCGTCTTGTTGTTGATGGAAGTGTCTTTAGCCAACATGTAGATCCTCTCTGCTTCAGAGAAACACGAGATCTGCAACGCCACCGCACCTGAACACACGTCAACATGTGTTAGTGTCAAGCAGCAGCAGCAGCATTAGCATTAGCATTAGCATTAGCAGCAGCATTAAAATTAGCAGCTTTAAGTATTTATTTACAGCTGTGATGAGTTTATCTTTTTACTGTGTCAGACACGAGTTGAACCTTTTTCCATAAGTAATAAAATAATACGTTGGGTTTTTACCTCTACATCACTACATAGCAATGCTAAGCTAACTGTCACTACTAAATGGCTAAACTGTTTATTATCTGTAGTACCATTATTAGTCCACTAGATGGAGACAAAGGATCATGAATGAGGCTCAGGGCTCAGATTCTATCAGTCCAGTCACCATGTGGTTCGTAGCTGATGTAGAATCATTGACAGACTCTAAAGATAATAAACTAGATCAGTTATATTTGATGTTTTGGGATTTGATGAAAATTTGAGACAGAAGAAAAAAATCTGACATGATGACTGAGAAACTGAAAGTTTACTGAGTGTTGTCTCCATTAGCTGAGGCTAACTGGTTAGCTGAGGCTAGCTGGTTAGCTCCAGCTATGTGATGCTAGTTTCTAATGACACTCAACAGACAGCCGCGCCTCACCTTGACTGCCATAGACGTGGCTGATGGTGACCAGGTGACCTGCAGAGACAGAGAGACAACCTCAGTGTGACTCAGCTGTAATCAGACCTGAACAGCAGGGGGCGCCGCAGAAACAATCAGACTCACTCTTGATGTCCAGATGTTCCTGGATCAGCTGGACGTACTCCTCTCTGGTCAGCAGGGCAGGTAATCCTCCAATCAGCAGGCTCACCTGCACCGCTCGGTTCACGTTCTCCACCACGTAGAATCGAGTCTGGTTCATCTGATGCAGAGAAATCTGGAAAACAAACGCTCCAGTTATCCATCTCTTATTCCTCGCTACAGGTTTCAGTTTAAAGTATAAACGCACCAAACCAATGAATATCAGTTACAGGACGACTGTCTGTCTGGACCATAAAGACTAAGACTAGTTAGGACGCTAGCAAGCTAAGAGAAGCTACAGGTAGTTTGGAGGCTAGCACGCTAGCTAGGTAACTGTTAGCTAGTGGACTCTTTCTTTTTCATTCGTTGAGAAACACAACAAGCTAAACATCCTGCTTCCAGCTGGAGAATTAATTTGTCTTCCTGAATTAATGTCGTTACAGACGTGAGTGCAGCAGATTGTCGTTGTTGTTGTGTTGCCGGTCCTCTTACCTTCCTAATCTCCTGCAGTTTGTCCAGAATCTTCTCCTGAAGAGTCAACGTCTGTCTCTGCACTGGAAGACAGAAATGACTTTAGACCCACAGGTGTCAGCTTCAGCCCACACGGCTCTTCAGACTCACCGTTTATTAACGTTTAAAGATGACAGAGACAGAGTAAAGGCTAGGAAGCTCGTTCTTAAAAAGTCTGTAACGTTTGTTTAACACATGTTATTGTTTCTTACCTTGTTTGCTGTTCATGTTAACCTCCATCAGACTGAAGTTTGGCACATCTTCACCCTTAAACAACAAACATCATCATCAGCATTTTATTCACTAATCACTTTATCATTAAACTATAAACTAATCCTCCTGTACTCTGAGGATGAGCTTTGTAGGGACTCCTGCTGCTATTTAAACGTTTCTACCTGTAAACAGACTTTAACGCTCTGTGTATCAGGATGGGGGGGGTGACTGATACCTTTCTGTCCAGCTGGGGGAGGACATTAGCGAGGACTGAAGCTGCCGTGTCGTTCTCTGAGACGGAGACGAATGCTGCACCCGACCTGAAACACAACCTGAAATGTCAGATCTGTCTGGACAGTTTAGTCTAAAATCTGACCAGTGTTTCCTCGTCCTGCTCACCTGGCCCAGCCGGCGTACACCTTGATCTCCTCGGAGTCCTTGGGTTTGGCCCTCAGCAGCCAGGAGTCTCCTCCGTCCCTCAGGGAGCTCTTGTTGTCCGGCCCTCCATTCCTGTTCAGGATGTCCTCGTGGAGATGCTGTGGTTGTCCGACCTCGAGCAGCTCGAAGCCGCTGGGTTCATCTGGGAGGTAGAAGGCCCTCAGCGCCGCCTCCTGCAGGAGAACATGGACACTGCACTGAGCCGACGACGATCACACTGTTAACTGTTAGAGCTCATGTTAGCCACTCGTTAGCTCGCTAACTTTTAGCCTAGGTGGCTTCTAGGCGCTAATTATTACAGCTAGCATGTTAGCAATTACCTTCATGTCACCTTCAGCTGTTTGTGCTCTTGTTTTAAACCTACAAGACACATGTCACCTGTAATAAACTACTGATTGATTAAAAATGAAAGAAATAAATTATAAATCTAATGAATTTCAGAAGAAAGGAGAAAGTCATTAACTCAAACTATATCTTTCTTTCTCATATTTTTATTGATCTGAGACGACAAACCAGCTGATCTCACGTTAAGTTCTGCATGTGGGTTAAATGTTGTTTTTATTATTTTAAAACCGTTTTTATTTTGAAAACCAGCTTTACTTTAGAAGCTGCAGCAGTTAAACCAGTAGTAGTAGCATCAGTGAAAAAAACAGAAAAAAAGGAAGTAGTGGTGTGTCTTGTTTTCGAGAAGGAAGCCAGACTCTTACCACCACTTCCTCTTTCCTCGTGGCTCGAAGGATGGGGACCAATCGAAAGCAGCCGCGCTTGATTCCATCATCGCCGTCAAACACCTTGAGGAACTGTTTACCTGTGGGGCCAGAAAAACAGGTCACGCGTTTACCGACAGTTCAGTCTGTCACATCCCAAACTTTATTTCTGAGATTTAAACACAGTGCAGTTTGTAGTTTGAGTTTCCAGTCGGTCAAACATGCTCCTAAAATAAAACTTAACATAAAAGTTCATCTTATCTCTGGGTGTGTGGATCTGCAAAGGTTTACAATCCTATCTGATTCAGAAATCACAACGGTGCATCACACACTTAAGGAGAATCTTCACAGACAGTCCTTGGGATATTATTTAAATGGCGTGAATGAATCAGAGACTGTTGTAATGCTCCAGTCCAGTAGGTGGCGCTGGTTTAGGTTTTAGACCTGATGCTGGTTTGTGAACCGCTAATCAAAGAAAAGCAGTTTCTCTCTTTGGTTGTTGTGAAAGCATCAACATAATCATCCAGATTTTACTTCTGCAAATTCTGTTAACACTTCACATTAGATGATAAGATCAGAGCAGATTTCTTAGTGACGTTAATTCAGGAATAAAACGTAATGAAACTTCCTGTCGTCTGAGCCCAGCGCTGTGGCCGTCTATTAGCAGAATCTAGCATCATGTTTTCATTCGTGTCTTCTCTTTACTTATCAGTAGATGTTTTTAGTGTCGGCTGTTCAGTTGGCTGCAGTCTGTAAACTCACCACCAGGTGGCTCTACCTCCACCACACAGGTCCTTTAATGCTACAGGTGTAAATAATCTCTGTCTGAATGAAATGGACATGAACAGGACGTAGGACTGACCTGACTCTGTAGCAGCCGGCTGAGAGTCTTTCGACGCCGCGGCCGTCGGATCGGCGTCGTCTGCGTTTTCTGATGGAGACAGAAGAGATTACTGGAAACGTTTAAAACGACCACGACTTCCTGAGCAGTGACGTTTATAAAGTGGCTAAACATAGATGCTGGTCTCAACCAGTCAGCTCTCATTAATCACTCCATGTAATCATTAATGTATTATCTTTATTTATTAATAAGCACCTGGAGCTCAGCAGAAACTGGCTTACAGACCAGATGCAGATATTAACACAAGTTACTGTTTAGTTTTTTCTACACTATTTTTTGTTGAATATGTACAAACTGTCTTTATTTTATTTATTATGTATTATTTTATTAATATTAAATAACTCTATATTTTAAACTGTATTTATTTAAATACATTTAGTTTTATTGATTTATTTCACTGTTAATTTGAACAATAAATATTCATTTGTTTTATAATACTATAATTTATAGTATATAAATATATTTATTTATATACTATAAATAAATATATTTTATCATTATTACGTATTGTATTTAATCATACATATGGAACTTATTTTTAATATTTGTTTTATTATTTAAGTGTAAATTAATTAATTATTATTGTTTCAGTGATTAATTATAATGAATGTCTAACAGTACATTTTTCCTATGTTCTTTTGTACATGCAGGCTACTCTGACTGGGTTCATTTAGTCTGGTTTTAGTTTGTAGTTCGTGTCCAAAGATAGTTTTGATCGTCAGAGTTGAGATCAGGAAACCAGAACCTGTGGTTAACACGCTTCACAGGATGTGGTCTGGTCGAGTCAACTCAGCCTGTCTCAGCTCTTACCGACCGACCTGGTGGAGGTCGGAGTCAGCAGAGGAAACTTTCCACTTGTTAATTATTCAACTTAAAAATAATAGTCATTAACAGTCCAGACTGTCTCAAGGTCTGGTTTTATGGTCTTGGTTCTGGTCTTGGTTCTGGTTCTTAGAGCTGCCCACAGTGAGGAGCAGGACAGGGTGCAGTACCTGGGTCGGGGCTGCAGGTCTCGGTGATCCGGTACAGGTGCATCTTGCTGAAGTTCCTGGACTGGAGGCCGACGCAGGAGGGATGCAGCAGCATGCATCGCAGACGTCCCACAGCGCACCCTGCAGGAACGCTGGTGTAACACGCTGCATGGCTCTGTGACACGCAGGGCAGAGGTCAGAGGTCAGAGGTCAAGAGGAGGAGGAGGTGGTTCAAGGGAGAAGAACTAGAGACAGGATCTCACCGTGATGCCGCACCACTCACACCTCATTCCCGTCATCACGTCTGACGACCCACATGAGCGCCGACACACCTCACACCTGGACGCCGACGCCATGTTCCCCTCCCTCCAGTGGTGGTGGAACGTGTCCTGGACAAACGGTTTAATTTAATAAAGACGTGTTTAAACGGGAACTACAACCTTCACCCTGCACACTCTTAGCCTAGCATAACCAGGCTCAGACATCTGGAGTTTATTATTCAACCAGTCAGAGACATGTATGACTACTGTAAGCTCCGCCCACTAGATCTGATTGGCCCAACAGTTCCCAGCAGAATCAGTTCCCAGCAGAGAGAATCCAGAACAACTTTAGTCTACTAAAAATAAACTGGAAGAAACAGAAAGAAAGGAGAGCAGAAGCAGGTCCCAGTGGAGACGCTAGCATCCAGGATAGCTTCCATGCTAACACACTGTCAGGTAGAAGCACCGCTCACCTGCTCCAGACTCCCGTCCAGGTGACAACAGCGACAGTCGGCACAGGTGAAGACGGCGCAGTCAGCGTGGACGTGAAGCTCACACACTGAAAACACAAACACATCATGTTAACACTAATCTGAGTCAGAGTTTAAGACAGTAAACGTTCTTTCAGCAGAATTTAATTTGGCTGAATAAAATAAAGATAATAGGCCTGGAGGACTGGAGGAGCTACGTTAGCTATGAGGCTAGGACGAGCTACGTTAGCTGCTGTGAGGCTAGGAGGAGCTACCGTTAGCTGTGAGGCTAGGAGGAGCTACCGTTAGCTGCTGTGAGGCTAGGAAGAGCTACCGTTAGCTGCTGTGAGGCTAGGAGGAGCTACTGTTAGCAGTGAGGCTAGGAGGAGCTACTGTTAGCTGTGAGGCTAGGAGGAGCTACCGTTAGCTGGGAGGCTAGGAGGAGCTACCGTTAGCTGGGAGGCTAGGAGGAGCTACCGTTAGCTGTGAGGCTAGGAGGAGCTACTGTTAGCAGTGAGGCTAGGAGGAGCTACCGTTAGCTGTGAGGCTAGGAGGAGCTACTGTTAGCTGTGAGGCTAGGAGGAGCTACTGTTAGCTGTGAGGCTAGGAGGCTAATATTATAAGAGCTATTTGTTCCTCGTTAAACTCTAATAATTTCCTCTAAACTTGTGGGAAGTGTCTTTCTGAGTTTGTTAATTAGTTCTTTGTCGTCAGTTCCCTTAAAAGATGTGACTGCTGTTATTCCAGCTCTGTGTTATTGGCCTGGATCAGCTGGTTTATAATCAGAAGCATGTGATGATGATGATGATGATGATGATGATGGACTGGTTGGACTGGTCTGACCTTCACAGCGCAGTGCCGTGCTTCCTTCTGTCTGTTTCCTGCAAACGCTGCAGAATCGTTTCTTCTGTCCGGCTGGACCGAAGCAGTGAGCCACTGGAACCTGCAGGGGGCAGCAGAGATAATGGTAGAACAGGTAGAACAGGTAGAACAGGTAGAACAGGTACAGGTAGAGCAGGTGAGCCTGGAGGTAGCACCTCACTGGTAGCATCTCACAGCTAACAGCTAAACTCTTTCTAGGAAGTTAGAAACGGCTGTTGTTAGCTTTGAGGCTAGGCAGAGCTACTGTTAGCATCTATGTAATACTGGCTCATTCTCCAGAATAAACTAATACTCAGGTTTAATAAGCTGATGCTGAAGCATCTCTGTCTGTTCAAATTATCATGACGTCATGAGACTCACCTGGACAGACGTCGGCGTCAAACAGGAACAAACCGTCCTCAGAGTCTTCAGACATTTCTCATGACACATGAAGTTACACACTGAGGAGGAGACAGAGGAGGAGAGTCAGACGCCTCTGAGCAAGGCAGCTCCAGGTGGACGTTCTTTTATTTACTCGGTCATTTAAAGACAAAGACAGCTGGACAGGTCGGGACCAATCAGATGGTCTGTCTATGAGTCCTGTTACTCTTCTGTCCATCACCACATGAAGCCCCGCCCCCAAACCACCTGATTGGTCCATCAGAATCAGTTCCCAACAGAGAGACTCCAGATAAACCGTACTTGAGTCTAACTTAGTGTGATTGTTGGTTGATGATCAGAGCAACGTGTTCCACATGATCTACACAAGAACTCAACAAAAAATAAATCTTTGTGATCCTCAGGTAATCTTTGTGATTTAATCTTCAAATATGTTATTAGAATAGTCTGACGGTGGAAGTTCAGGTTTTTATTTAGTGAATTAACCAAAAGATTAACGTGAAACTAAGTCAGTAACAGTTCAGCATCTTCTCTATTTATATAACATCAGTAATAAAACGTCTCTTGATGCTTTGGAGGAAGAAGAAGAACTTGAGAAGAGCCCAGATCAGATGGAGGCGCTCGTAGCCGTCATCATCCTGGCTGAATATTTACAGAGGAAACGTTTAATGTCTCCTGTTACTCAAACAACGTCTTTATTCTCTGTCCTCAGACAAAAGGAGGAAGCGTCGCTGGCT
Organism: Planiliza haematocheilus; assembly: GCA_005024645.1. Lineage (NCBI taxonomy): Eukaryota > Metazoa > Chordata > Actinopteri > Mugiliformes > Mugilidae > Planiliza > Planiliza haematocheilus. Next base: position 85,945 of record SRSE01000073.1, read on the forward strand.
TCAGATGAAACCGACTCAGTGGTTTTATCTAGAGCGGGTGTTGCTGAGCTCGACCTGAGGCTGCAGGACAACCAGAACAACAACATGACCCAGGCTGGTTTATCTGGTCCAGGAGCTGCAGGTCATTATCTGATGAAGGAGGTGAACCAGCAGATGAAACTAGAGCCACACAGAGAGGAGGAGTTAGAGCTGTGTAAACAGGAAGTGATTATCTGCTCATCAACAGAGGTCAGTAAATCAGTCCTCTGGTTTTATTTCACACTAAAGATTATTACAACTACTTCTCTGTCTGTGTCAGTTAGTGAGCGTCAAAGCTACCACAAAAAAAACAAAGAAGAAGAGACATGTCTAACCAAGTGTGTAACCATGAAGCTAGTCCTCAGTTAGTCAGTATCTAGTGTCTGTGGATGTGTGGTGAGGTGGTAGCAGCTGATCATCATCCATCAGTCAAAGGCTGCAGCCAAACAACAACAACAAACACTGAACGTTTCCTGGAGACAGCGTCAAGGACAGAAGACAAGGAAGACAAGGACAGACTTTAGGAAGACACAGGAGAGCAACTCTAGGAGAAGACAAGGAAAACAAGGACAGACTTTAGGAAGACACAGGAGACCAACTCTAGGAGAAGACAAGGAAAACAAGGACAGACTTTAGGAAGACACAGGAGAGCAACTCTAGGAGAAGACAAGGAAAACAAGGACAGACTTTAGGAAGACACAGGAGACCAACTCTAGGAGAAGACAAGGAAGACAAGGACAGACTTTAGGAAGACACAGGAGACCAACTCTAGGAGAAGACAAGGAAAACAAGGACAGACTTTAGGAAGACACAGGAGACCAACTCTAGGAGAAGACAAGGAAGACAAGGACAGACTTTAGGAAGACACAGGAGAGCAACTCTAGGAGAAGACAAGGAAGACAAGGACAGACTTTAGGAAGACACAGGAGACCAACTCTAGGAGAAGACAAGGAAGACAAGGACAGACTTTAGGAAGACACAGGAGACCAACTCTAGGAGAAGACAAGGACAGACTTTAGGAAGACACAGGAGACCAACTCTAGGAGAAGACAAGGAAGACAAGGACAGACTTTAGGAAGACACAGGAGACCAACTCTAGGAGAAGACGAGGAAGACAAGGACAGACTTTAGGAAGACACAGGAGACCAACTCTAGGAGAAGACAAGGACAGACTTTAGGAAGACACAGGAGACCAACTCTAGGAGAAGACAAGGACAGACTTTAGGAAGACACAGGAGACCAACTCTAGGAGAAGACAAGGAAGACAAGGACAGACTTTAGGAAGACACAGGAGACCAACTCTAGGAGAAGACAAGGAAGACAAGGACAGACTTTAGGAAGACACAGGAGACCAACTCTAGGAGAAGACAAGGAAGACAAGGACAGACTTTAGGAAGACACAGGAGACCAACTCTAGGAGAAGACAAGGACAGACTTTAGGAAGACACAGGAGACCAACTCTAGGAGAAGACAAGGAAGACAAGGACAGACTTTAGGAAGACACAGGAGACCAACTCTAGGAGAAGACGAGGAAGACAAGGACAGACTTTAGGAAGACACAGGAGACCAACTCTAGGAGAAGACGAGGAAGACAAGGACAGACTTTAGGAAGACACAGGAGACCAACTCTAGGAGAAGACAAGGAAGACAAGGACAGACTTTAGGAAGACACAGAGACCAACTCTAGGAGAAGACAAGGACAGACTTTAGGAAGACACAGGAGACCAACTCTAGGAGAAGACAAGGAAGACAAGGACAGACTTTAGGAAGACACAGGAGACCAACTCTAGGAGAAGACGAGGAAGACAAGGACAGACTTTAGGAAGACACAGGAGACCAACTCTAGGAGAAGACAAGGACAGACTTTAGGAAGACACAGGAGACCAACTCTAGGAGAAGACAAGGAAGACAAGGACAGACTTTAGGAAGACACAGGAGACCAACTCTAGGAGAAGACAAGGAAGACAAGGACAGACTTTAGGAAGACACAGGAGACCAACTCTAGGAGAAGACAAGGAAGACAAGGACAGACTTTAGGAAGACACAGGAGACCAACTCTAGGAGAAGACAAGGAAGACAAGGACAGACTTTAGGAAGACACAGGAGACCAACTCTAGGAGAAGACAAGGAAGACAAGGACAGACTTTAGGAAGACACAGGAGACCAACTCTAGGAGAAGACAAGGAAGACAAGGACAGACTTTAGGAAGACACAGGAGACCAACTCTAGGAGAAGACAAGGAAGACAAGGACAGACTTTAGGAAGACACAGGAGACCAACTCTAGGAGAAGACAAGGACAGACTTTAGGAAGACACAGGAGACCAACTCTAGGAGAAGACAAGGAAGACAAGGACAGACTTTAGGAAGACACAGGAGACCAACTCTAGGAGAAGACAAGGAAGACAAGGACAGACTTTAGGAAGACACAGGAGACCAACTCTAGGAGAAGACGAGGAAGACAAGGACAGACTTTAGGAAGACACAGGAGACCAACTCTAGGAGAAGACGAGGAAGACAAGGACAGACTTTAGGAAGACACAGGAGACCAACTCTAGGAGAAGACAAGGAAGACAAGGACAGACTTTAGGAAGACACAGGAGACCAACTCTAGGAGAAGACAAGGAAGACAAGGACAGACTTTAGGAAGACACAGGAGACCAACTCTAGGAGAAGACAAGGAAGACAAGGACAGACTTTAGGAAGACACAGAGACCAACTCTAGGAGAAGACAAGGACAGACTTTAGGAAGACACAGGAGACCAACTCTAGGAGAAGACAAGGAAGACAAGGACAGACTTTAGGAAGACACAGGAGACCAACTCTAGGAGAAGACAAGGAAGACAAGGACAGACTTTAGGAAGACACAGGAGACCAACTCTAGGACATTTAGGACCAGAGAGGGACATCTCTTTGTCTCTTTCCTCTCTGACAGTCGGACGCGTCTCAGGAAATATTTCAGCTTAAAAATACACGTAGGCTTTGATTTGTTTCCTGTCAACATTAAAACCTCTACAGTCTCTGAGGTGTGACAACATGAAAGACGTGTATTTATTTCTGTCTCTTCATCCATCTGATGAATGAATGAATGAATGAATGAATGAATGATGCTGTAGGTGAAGTTTAGTTGTTGATGTCGCGGCTTAAAGACGAAACGTTACATAATCCAGCTGTTCGGCTTTTAATGCAGCTGCTGCTGCTGATGATGATGATGATGATAAAGGTCACACACACACACACACATTCCTCCAGCACTGAGCATCCCTGCCACTCTCCTGTTGCTATGCCAACCGGAGGAAGTAAAACTGCAACAGACACTTTACGCCTCCTCCTCCTCCTCCTCCTCCTCCTCTGACACATGATGGAGGACCAGAGTGTTACTGGGCAGACTGGAGTCAGAGACAGTGTGTTCTGGTTTTATGTTTAGTTGTAGAGGTGAAGGTTTGGACTCACACACACACACACACACACACACACACACACACACACACACACACAAACAAGACTCCAGGCCTGAAGTTCCACCTGACTGGACAGAGCCGGAGCAGACACCCAGCACACCTGGTCTGAGGTGGTGGGGTGGGGTGGGGTGGGGGGGTACAGGGCAGGTCTTACCTTCACACAGGAAGCCGATGAGCCCCCAGACGAAGTCGCTGCAGCTGTGGCAGAAGGTGGGTTTGGTCAGCGTGACCTTCTTGAAGCAGTGGCCCGGCCCGGAGCTCGGGTACTTGGGCCGGAGCGCCGGGGACTGCTGGACCCTCTTCTTCGCGGTCAGCGGGCTCGATGTCCGGCTGTCCGTGGCGTCAGGGTCCGCCGGTCTGGGCCGGCCGCTGTCGGCCATGTCCTCAAACACAGACTGAGGTTAAAGCCCGGGTTTCTAGAAAGTATTCCAGCCCGAGTGAGGAGACATCCCACCGGGAAGGACACGGCGGCGCAGCCCGGAGAGAGGACGCTGTGGTCGGCGTGTTTTCCCGAGTGTCCTCCTTGTTTTTAATCCGACAGAAAAACAGAAATACAAACTAACCCTGGTTACGACTTTATCATGCACGCAGATTAGTTTACAGTGAATGTGGTGTCCTCCAGAGTGGAGACATCCCCCCGGCTGGAGCCAGCGGTGCAGCCCGGCGGACAGGGTGCCGAGGTCGGTGTAGCTCCAGGAGAACCCCCGCCTCTCCGGCTAGCTAAACATCCAGCTCCTGAAATATTAATCGAGCATCCACCTTCTGAAAGCACAGCTGGAGCTCCGGCAGGAGGGGGTGTTGGGTTTTTTATTCAGCCGTTTCTCGTCGTCGTCTCTCTCGGTCGCTCCGCCCGGAGACAGCGGTGCCACCCGGCGGCGCTGCAGGAGGAGGGGGCGCAGAGCTCCGCCCGGTCCACGGAGCGGCCCCGCGGCAGCACGCGGGATGAATAAATGATGGGGTATTGATCCGGTGGAGCTCAGCGATCAACGTGGAAGTGTGCTGGAAACCAAACGGATGTTGTTTCCAGTCAGTCAGACACGCACCGGACGCGGCCAAAACGAACCCGGAGAAATAGTCTAAAGAGCGGAGAGGGGGGAGCCCGGAGCCCGGAGCCCAGAGCCCGGAGTCCGGCTTCAGGTCTGGAGAGAGTCGAGGATCAACAAGTGCTGCCGAGCTTCTGCTTTCATTCTGGGCTCCTCTTCCTCCTCAGAGACGCGTCTTCTTCCGCGTCAGAGTCTCCGACACTGATTTACTCCTCCCTCTCCTCCTCCCCTCTCCTCCCTTCCTCCCCATTCTTTCTCCTTCCTTCCTTCCTTCCTCCCTGTTCTTCCTCCACATCTCCATCATTGCTTTAACACCATACTACTCCTGCATACCATCAAGTACTTTTAATGTATTTGTACTTTTTTCCAGAACCTGGTTCACATGTGTTCATGGATCATTCAGGATGTTTATAGTCAGAGTCTCTGAAGCCTCATTCAGACCTGATCCAGGTGTGAACACTGATCTGGTGTCAGTCCACATGTGGAGGTGGTCTGGGACACATGTGACCTCCTTCCTTTGGTAGAGTGAACACACAATGAGTCCTGGGTCACATTAAAGACCAGAGACCTGGATCCTCTGAGGATGAAGCTTCAGGGTTCAGGTCTAATCTGAGTCTTTGTCTCTAAATAAATCAGATGTTCTCATGTGAGAGTGTTTCCATCTGGTTCCTAAATGTGGATCATGTCTCCAAGTCACCAAGCAGCTGTTGATGGTTCTGATCCAGTGGTAGGTAGAGATCCATTAATATTCTACTGACCACATGATGGCGCTGCTGCTCATTTACAGACACACACACTGAGATCACATCTACAGAGCTGGCTGGGGACGCATGTGGAGACACATTTACATTAAGACCAGGTGGATGGACAGGTGAGACCAGGTGAGACCAGGTGAGACCAGGTGGATGGACAGGTGAGACCAGGTGAGACCAGGTGGGACCAGGTGAGACCAGGTGAGACAAGGAGAGAGCAGGAGAGACCAGGTGAGACAAGGTGGGACCAGGTGTTGATGTGAGGTCTGAACGGGACCTGGGTGGAGGATGATTGTCTTCATCTTAAATCTAGAAAGGAATCTAGCTGCTATTTTATATCATTTATATATTTATATTTTATTTATTGAAATAAAATCTTCTGTTTCTTGATGTGGTCTGGTCTCTACTTCGTGTTAACATCCTCATAGAAACAAAAACACCACAATTTAAACTCTACATAAGTAAAAGTGTAATCAGCTAAATGTTCTTTATACGTTGTTGGATGCATTAACAGACAAGCAGAATTTAAATAAGATGGTTTTAAAACAGACGTAGTTGAGTTAAAAAGTAAAAGTTTCCCCCTGAAATAAAGTTGAAAGCAAAAAAACTAAAACACACTGATTTATAAATATTATTGTAAATTAAGTTTTTATTTCAGTTTAGCATCAGGTTTTTAAAATGAGATTTATTAAATGATAGAGGAGGATTTACTGCAGGAGCAGCTGCTTCATTTATGTTTGAATCATTACAAAAATGTTGTATGAACAAGACCTTCATGTTCAGACTGTGATCTTTCAAAGGCATCAAACATAAACCAGGTTACAGAGATCAGAGGTCACAGTTGTACCTGCCTGGTTTGACCACTAGGTGTCAGAGTGACGCAGTAAAAGGACGTGAGTCTTAAACCTGCAAAAAAATAAAACTAATTATCCAATAAAACCGCCAGTTTCTACTAAGATTATTTCTTAAATGATTGTTAGTGATTATCAGACAGAAACATTAAATCATGAGCCACCAGGTGAAGCTGCAGACCAGAAAAATACCAGAGATGAATTAGGAATAGCTGAACAGAAAACAGGAAGTTTTAAAACTTGAGGATGATGGGTAATGATTGAAGCGTTTGTTTATCAGTAAAACTATGAATCAGAGATCTGTTAAAGTGATCAAACACTGAGCTTACGTCAGAAGGCCGCGGGAAAACCGCCGGATGAAGCAGCGACAGTTGCTTCCCGTAGTGGATGGAGAGCTAACTGCTAACATGCTAGCAAGCTAGGACTTATGCTAGCTGTAATCAGCCAACCATTACTTTGTTCCTCAGAATTGTTAGCTCGGTTGCTAATGGGAAAAAAGTTCAAGTTCACAATTACTAAATGGTGTTTTGTTTCATATATAATTTAAATGGTTTAAATGACTTACTGAAGTCATGAGAACACTAGCTAGGCAACTGTTAGCGTCTAGAAGCCAGAAGTAGCCTAGAACTAACGACTAACGACTAATAGACCATAAAATTAAACCTTTATGTAACTAAATCACAACATATTAACTTACCATCATTCTCCATCGTCTCTGAAAACATCAGCACAACTCTGACAGGAAGCTAGCACATATGCTAGCTGTGATCGGTCAGACTAATTTCTTCCTTTTTACTCCGTTTACTCCTCAGGTTTGTTAGCTTGGTTGCTAATGGTGAAAAAAGGAAAGTTCACAATAAATAAATGGTGTGTTGGTTCATAAATAACAAAACTAACTGAAGCCATGAGAACACTACGACTAGCTGCTAACCCTAACTAAATATAGATCTATTAGATTGTAAATGCTAATTAAGGTTAAAGTTGCAAAATGGGTCGCAAAAGGCTAATTAGCCTAGCCTAGCCTAGCCTAGCCTAGCCTAGCAAAAGTTACCGATATAATTGTTCATGTTCAAACAGTTCCAGCACCAATAATTAATTATTACAACAAGAAAATGACCACATTTATAATTAACATCAAAACCATATAATAATAAATAATAAAAATATATAGTTAACGTTTTAAATGGTGGTGGGGGCCTGGCTCTAATAACTGATTATAATTATTTATAAACAGTTTCCACCTCTGTCTCTGTCTCTTCATGTCTCTCTACCTGTTTGTCTCCTCCCCCTTCTCCCCCTTCTCCCCCTCCTCCCTCTCTCTCTCTCTCTCTCTCTCTCTCTCTCTCTCTCTCTCTCTCTCTCTCTCTCTCTCTCTCTCTCTCTCTCTCTCTCAGTCTCGCTGCTGCTGTTCAAACGGTAACAGCTCCGCCCGCCTCTCCGTCCGTCTCCGTCTGTCTCTCTCTCTCTGTCTACCTGTCTCTCGGTCTTTACCTGCCTCCCCCTTCCTTCCTTCCTTCCTTCCTTCCCTCCATCCATCCATCCCTCCCTCCGTCCCCTCTCCTCCCCCCTCTCTCGGTGCGGACATGCTCCCGGGGCTCTGGAGATGAGGCTCCGAAATGTATCCTTCCTGACGGTCTTGTTGTTCGGGCTGTGCGGGCTGGTCTCTCTGTCCTGGTACACCGCCTTCAGCAGCTCCAGAGGTAAGACCCGGACCCGGACCAGGTGTGGGGGGTGGTCGTCAGTGAGGGGTACGCTCGGTTTTGTGTTGTGGATGTTGCAGGAGAAAAACGCAGGATGGTGTTGATGTGAAGCTCCATGGAGGTGAGGGGAGCGCTTGGTTTGTGGCGCATCACAGTCCAGCAGCGAGCGGGAGAGGGGGTGTGTGATTTGTGTTGCAGAGGGGGGGACATATGATGCAGGTGATACTGGGGAGTGATGAGATCAGGGTGGGGGGCGTTTGGTTTGTGATGCATCACATGCAAGCTGAGGGCGTCCAGGTGGGGGAGCCGGGTGGAGACTGTCTGGTTTTTATGTTGCAGGGAAACACAAAGTGCATGAGGAGGTAACAGCAGTGAGGTAATGGGGGTGATGAATGACACGCCTGCTGCTGAGAGAGCATCGGGGTGGATGGAGGGGTTGGTTTGATTTAGTATCTGCTTCGTCCTGATTGATTTGGATGAAATTGGATGTGTTTGTTTGAAAGGAGCGCTTGGTTTGTGATGCTAGACCTGCCCGCTGAGGAGTCTAGATACTGGAGCGCCGAGGGTTCGTTTGATTTAACTGTACTTTAGTTTAATTATTCTATGTGGACGTGAAAGACGCCTACAGGTGCTGAAGGGAGCGCTTGGTTTGTGGTGCTTGACAGGCCTGCAGAGAGATGACCGGGGTGGAGGAAGGGTTGGTTTGATTTTGTTGCCACCTCATGTTGATTGATAGAAAGAAGTTGATGTAGTTTAGTAGAACTGATAATGAGAATGTGAAGGGAGCGCTTGGTTTATGACCCACCTGGAACAGACAGAGTTAGGACACAAGCTCCACATTCTGAGACGACGAAGAGAAAGGAGCGCTTGTTGGGGGTCAAGATGGTGGACAGCAGGAAGTATGTGGTGGACGGGTGGGGTTACTTTGACAGAAGGAAAAGAAGCTGTCAGTCTGAGGCCAGTGTTTGGTTTCAGATACATCACATGGCAGCTGAGGGGGGCGGGGTCTGAGTGGCGACAGGAATGGAGCAGAGTGCGTTTGATTTTGTAGCAGCTACATAAAAAACAAACAACGCTTGGTTTACGTGTGTAAATGAGGACGCACGGTGGAGGGGGAGTGGGGAGGTTTGATTTTGACCGAGGCTTTGTGGAGCTCATGGGTGCGCTTGTTTTGAGGAGACAGGGGAAGCTCCAGGGTCTGGGGCAGCCATGGGTGCGCTTGTTTTGTGCAACAGATGTCGTGTGTTATTGATGCAACAGATGTGAGGATGTTGAAAGTTTGGAGGAGCAGCTCCTGTGGTTAAAGGAGCGCTTGGTTCACTGATGCGTGATGCTCCAGCAGAGGGGGGGGGGGGGGGGGGGGGGTGAATAACAGAGGGGAGGGGATTAGTGCAGCTGCTACAGAGTAAAGAAGGGGAGCGCTTGTTTTATGGTGTGACATCTGATCTGATAAGGCTCCTATAGGCCGTGGGGGGAGGAGACAGTGCTGTGTCCTTTGTTAACCTCCGCCCCTGGAGCAACTGTTAACACGCATGAAACCCCAAAAGAAAGAAAGGAGCGTTTGGTTTGTAACACATGACACGCCTGTGAGAGGGGCGGGTGGGGTGTTCAGCTGTGACACACTGATAACGGTGGGGTGTTTACGCTCAGGAGCGCTTGTTTTGGGGGGTCAGTGATGGAAAAAGGAGCGCTTGGTTTGTGATTCAGCTCACAGCAGGGTGGGAACAGATGACGCTTGGTGTGTTTGTGACGGGGCGGGTGGAGACCAGGTGGTTCCTGAACAAATGGCGGGTGGGAATCAAAACAGTCTCTGAAGCAGCTGTGTCAGGGGTGCGCTTGGTTTAAACACCACCTCCATGACGAGCCTATCAGCTGGGTCTGACAGTTACAGAGCTGAGTCTTCCTTCACTTTTATTTTGTCATCACGTTTGTTTCTCAGTTTATTTCACGTTCAGCATCAGTTTCCTCTGTTACCTGGAGAACGTGAGAACGTTAGAACGTTAGAACGCTACAGACTGGCCCTTTAAGTCTCTCAGCTCGCTGCCCTCAGCTCTCAGACGTGTTCAGACTCGACCCAGTGATTTAAACTCAGCTCAAATATTTCCACAGAAACAAAAACAATAAACAAGGTTTGAGTTCAGGTTCAGTTTGTGATTTAATAAAGCAGCGTGTGAATGAGCAGCACTGCCATCGACTGGATCAGTCGACTGGTTCACTTTGATTCTCTCACCTCACTGGTTAAATCATTTCATGTTGTTTAAGAGTTGGAGCCAAAGCCCCGCCAAAATAAAAGCTGCTACAGTAAAAGGTGCTGCTGACCTTTGACCTCTGACACGTTTAGTTGGAAGCAGAAGCAGCGTCGTCTCCCCTCTCCTCCTTTTCCTTCCTCTCTTTCCGTCTCTCCTCCTTCTTTTATTTCCTCTCTGATGTTTGTGTCCTCGTCTGATTCATCCTCATAAAAACGATTTCCACACGTTTCAGGAGAAAACATTTACTGCCATAACATTAGGAACAGGTTGAGGGTAGAAGAATAAAATCATGCGGCCGTGTGTTTGCTCTAAAAGCTTTCACATCTGTGACTGAAGCGTCTCCATGGAAACCGGTCTTGGCTCTTATTTTGAAGGAGGAGCGTGTTGAATTGTGGTTGAACTGAAATGTTCTGGGTGACGAGGTGGACGTGTTGTGATGCGGCTGCAGATGCTGGACGCCTCGGAGGCTGATGTCTGAGTTGGTGCAGATGTTTCAGCAGCTGGAGGATCAGCAGCTCTCAGTGACTCACCTGCCTGTCAGAGCGTCCACCAGCCTCAGCCTGCTCCTGTCAGGCGCCGCTGAGGGCAAAGTCCTGAATTAATGATTAAAAACAAAGAGATGAGTAGAAGAAGAGATGAAGTGGTTTTAATGTTTCAGCGTGACGCCGGCCACCGGTCCCCCCCCAGGGCAGAATATCCTCAGCCTGCCCCCACGCAGTCTAATGCAGTGGGACAGTCTCTGCTGGACGGGTCACTGATTCCCTGAGGACGACTCACAAGGTCAACGACACTCAGACCTGATGAGACCAGATCAGTTCTAGACCAGGATCTGTGACCTACACGAGGACTGATAGCACTCAGTCAGTCCATCTGCTCCATCATCACTTCATTCAGAGACACATCTCTCTCTAAACTAACTCGTGGACCTTTTCCTTCTTTTATTTCTCCTGACCTCTTTTCCTTTCTTTCCACTTCTCACATTTCCTTCTATCTCTTCTTTCATTTCTTTCTCGTTTCCTTCCCATCTTTCTTCCATTTCCTCTTTGCTTCCTTCTCTTCTTTTCATTTCTTCTTCTCTGAACTCTTCTCATTTCCTCTTCTTCTTCTTCCTTTCTCCTCTGCTTCATATTTCATTCATCTCTATGTACAGATGACTTTTGACCTCCGTGTCCATTTATCCATAAAGAAGCTGTATTTTATGTTTTCTCCTGATCTTATCGTTGAAGTTGATGCTGTCTCTTAAACAGTGGTGTTTCTACGTCGTCAGGAGGATAATAACGTGTTAAACAGCTCTGTGTTTCCTGGAGAGGCCGAGGAGCCGTGAGAGGAGCCGTGAGAGGAGCTGATGAATATTTGATGAGGAGGTCGGTTTGCATCTGAGCGGCTCAGACTTCATGTCCTGGTGTTTGAGCTGCAGACGTCACCGTTTAAAAACCTACGCTGACCTTTGAGAGGCAGACTGAATACATGAGGCTAACGCTGCTGTGTGCTAATCTACAGCTCTGTCTCCTCATGGACGGATTAATGAGCTCAGTGGTAGAATGTGACGATGTCCAGGAGAAATAAAATGTCCAGAGGTTGAACTGTGTGGACATTGTCTCCTGTAGTGGAATCAGTAGCCTGGTCAGTTTCTAATATGGTGAAGCTAGTTAGCTGCAATGAGCTCAGCAGCTAACTAGCTAAGCTAAGCTAGTCTTTAATGAACAGTAGAGGTGCAGGTGTTTGTCTTCATGCAGAGCAGAGCTATTTAACTGTCAGACGTGTTGCTCTATATTTAGATTGATTGGACTGACTCAGATCAGACTGGAGGCAAAAAGCGTAATCATTAACTCAGAGAGCATAAGTCCAGCGTGAAGAACTCGAGCTGATTGTTTTTATGCGTTCACAGGCTTCTTTAGATGCAGCTAATGATGTTAAACAGAGCGTCCTGTTTGTTCTGCTCCACTAACACGCCTTCACCGCTGTGACTGTGCTGCGTTTACTTGTGTTGAGCCGCTGCAGTAAATGTGAGCGTCGGAGGAAGCCCAGTGTGTGCCAGCGGTATCAGGAGGACGACATGTGACCCACTGCCTTCAGCATGTGACGCCCGGTCTGTGAGAGAGATTTTATGTTTTTGAACGTGACCTCTGACCTCCTGTTCTTTTTTTTCTGAGGCCACTGAGTCAAACATTCACAGATCCTATCAGCGAGAAACGGTCCCCGTGTCTTTTATGAATTCTGTCTGATCACAGTGAACTTATTTCAGGTTTTATAACATTTATTGTGACTCACAACAACAACAACAACAACAACAACAACAACCTGGAAACAACTTTAGCTGCGTCACTCAGATTATCTTGTAGTGTGAGACGCTTACAGATCTGCAGATACGTCCACAACGACACAGAACAGCTGACGGTGTTGACGGTAAACATCTTAGCCCTCTATGCTAACGCTAGCTGGCATGCTACTAAACTGACAGATAAAATCTTAAACACGTCCTGAATAAAGTTTATTATTTAGTGTTTAACACAAGGATTAATGGACGACTCAGAAAATAATCAACTGAAAATGAATCATTTGTTTCAGTTCTACATTTGTGGTTTCAGTTAATGTAAAGCTAGATGCTAATAGCTTTCAGATGCTAATGGACAGCTTTCTCTTCTAGAGCTCAATAATAACAGCTGACTCAACACTAAAGACGCTAAGTAAATAAAAACATCTTTCTCCTGATTCCTCTGAATAAAAACGTATCAGGTAAAATTTAATGTTTTAACTTTCATTCATGTTGGAATAAAAGTTCTGGTTCTTATTTAAATTAAAGGTTTAATGGAGATTATTCAGCAGACGTGTTGATGCTAACTGAGAGCTAAACAAACCCCAGAGATCTTTTCTGTAATAACTAACATAAAACAAATATATTTGAATATAATTTTAAGTGAATTCTGAAACGTCTGTGGACTTTACAAACATGAAGCCTCTGATTAAAGTAGAGAAAATAAAAGTACGGCGGTCGCTGGTCACAGTTTCACAGCTGGGAATCAGAAGAAGTGTTTGACATATTCTCACGACGGAAAAAAGGATCAAGACAAGAAATGTAGATGATAAGTGAAGACAGATGAAGAGGAAATCTATTTAAACATAAAAGGAGGAAACAGTGAGGAGGAGGAGGAGGAGGAGGAGGTGACAGGGAGTCTCTGCTGAATCAGATCAGCTTCCTCACACAGAGCGAACCATCTGTCCACCAGAAACCCTGAGTGTGGTTCACTTTCATTAGATTAGCTGTTTAAATCTCTCTCCGTCAAATCAACTCCGCTCAAATGGATTTATTGGCACGAGCTTGGTCACATACAGTCTGACTGCAGCGCTCAGGAATATACCCCAATATAGGAGGAAGAGGAGGAGGAGGAGGAGGAGGAGGAAGAGGAGGAGGTCTTAGAAAATACAGATTTAATTAGATTCAAACAAAACCTCCTCCTCTGCTTCTGTTTCTACGGCTGCAGCGAGTCATAGATGAATACGTTGACGTGTCCTGCAGCACGTCTCAGTGTTTACTGAAAAAACATGAACACTAACCATGCTAACAGCAACACCAGTGATGCTAATGGTGATGCTAACAGCAACACCAGTGATGCTAATGGTGATGCTAACAGCAACACCAGTGGTGCTAATGGTGATGCTAACAGCAACACCAGTGGTGCTAATGGTGATGCTAACAGCAACACCAGTGGTGCTAATGGTGATGCTAACAGCAACACCAGTGATGCTAATGGTGATGCTAACAGCAACACCAGTGGTGCTAATGGTGATGCTAACAGCAACACCAGTGGTGCTAATGGTGATGCTAACAGCAACACCAGTGATGCTAATGGTGATGCTAACAGCAACACCAGTGGTGCTAATGGTGATGCTAACAGCAACACCAGTGATGCTAATGGTGATGCTAAGAGCTAGCATCAGCTTGTTTGAGTCATGATCAGGCTCATCCAGTAAATAAAGTCCAGTAGATGACAGCAGAGCAGTGAAACCTGATGAGGTGAGGGTGAGGTGTTGTGGTTACCTGCCTGGTATTCAGCCTCCCTCCAGATGTGGCCCCTCGCTCTCTAAATGCCCTCTTTGTGTCGCAGCCTGCTCCAGTCTCTGCTTCACAAACGCTCTCATTCACAAGCTGCTACCTGACTCCGTTCACCTCCACCTCCCAGACGGGTCGAGGTCGAGGAGACGCCGTCTGGGCCTCGGTATCCTGTACGCAGGTCTACTCAGATCCAGACCGATTAAAGCCGCTGTTATAACGAAGCCCTGAAACCAGTTTATAGTCAACACAAACACTCAGACTTTAGGACGCTACAGGAGACCAACTCTAGGAGAAGACAAGGAAGACAAGGACAGCCTTTAGGAGGACACAGGAGACCAACTCTAGGAGAAGACAAGGACAGACTTTAGGAAGACACAGGAGACCAACTCTAGGAGAAGACAAGGAAGACAAGGACAGACTTTAGGAAGACACAGGAGACCAACTCTAGGAGAAGACAAGGAAGACGAGGACAGCCTTTAGGAGGACACAGGAGACCAGCTCTAACATCTAGGACCTGTATCTGTATTAAATCCATCAGATCATTTCATGAACGTTTCCTCTGCATGTGGTGAATAAATCCTGGTGGTGCTGAGATGAATCATGACCTTAACGTGGCTCAGTCAGATCTAAATGATGATGATGGAGTAGTTTTCATAATGTGTTCCTGTGGTGGAGTCGTTCCGGATATAAAGTCCCTGATCAGGACATTAGTCCCTCATCCCGTTCACATTAAATTCCCATAAATCAGATTAGATGCTGGGGGCGGGGCTCTGAGCCAACATGGCTGCTCAGTACTCATGGTGATTGCACTGCTGGCCGCCAGCTGCTCTGAGATCAGATGACTGATAATCAGCCAATCGTCTGTCCGTCCTGTTGGTGGAGATTTATTGATCACTTTGACTCAGCAGCTCAGGAAATGTGTCTGCTTCAGAGACAGAGACGTAAAGACTCCTGAGGACTTCTTAAACTCCACTCAGAGGGAAATAGACACATCAGGACACATCAGGACGCATGGATCACTGACGAGGACCTTCCAAGACACAGAACATCTCTCAAGAACAGCCAGAACATTTTCTAGGACACCTCAAACCTCTGAGACAGAACATTAAGTCTACTGACTCAGATCCATCTAAAAACAGATGGACGGACAATGTCCATCATGATGTCCCCATAATCTGTCTCTGTAATCGTCCATGAGAACCCCTGAGGAAACCTAAAACCTGAGACATGTTGAACGTCCTTCAGCGTCTCTAAAAACATTTAAAGAAGAAAACCTGAATCTGCTGAAACAAATAAAAACACAATCATCTTAAATTAAATGTACAGTAGGACCACAGCAACGTCCTCGAGACCTTCCTACAGACCAGTGAACCAGACTAGGAACAACGCTGGAAACATCTAGAACAGAAACGTGAACTAAATGAAGACTGAAAGTCCTGGAGCTCCTTAAAGACCACATGTGGACATGGGGGGGGGGGACTGTAGTAAAGTAGTGGGTCACACGGCTCCTCAGGGACCAAGCTGATTGGCTGAAAGAGATAAGCATCTCGTTACCACGTCAACGGTTGAGCGCCTTGTCTGTCAAACGTCTGTTCCCACGGTAACAAAAGCTCCCATTTCCCCTGTTGTCCCCCCCCCCCCATGGGAAACTTTCCATTCACAGCAGACTGGAGACTGGAGCAGCTGAGAAGGTGTGTTTGAGGGTTTAGTCTTGTTATAGTGACGTTAATATGAATTATTATTAATTGATTAATTAATTAATTAGTTAATTATATAACATGACCATGAGGACATCCTCAGGACTCTTCTACTAACCTTAGTCTCTGAATGTCCTCAGACATAAGACACACCGCACATGTACGCGGCATCAGGTCTAAACATGTAGGACGTCCCACTAAACCTCTACAGAACCTGCAGACGTTCTCATGTGTGTCCTCCATCAACCCCGTCCTCCTCCTGGACACGGTCCGTCCATCAGAGTCTTCATGTCTGTGCAGGTTCAGATCATACATGAGGTCAATGTTTAACCTGCTGGAGATGAGTGACAGTAGAGGTCAGATGTTTAGACCTAACGGGTCAGCGTGTCTCTACTGCTCGAGGACGGGTCGGCCCGTTAAAGGATCCGTTAAAGGAAACGATAAAGGGCCCGTTAAAGGATCCGTTAAAGGAAACGTTAAAGGGCCGTTAAAGGACCCGTTAAAGGAAATGTTAAAGGGTCCGTTAAAGGACCCGTCAAAGGGCCCACTGAGGGGCCCGTTAAAGGAAACGTTAAAGGAAACGTTAAAGGAAACGTTAAAGGAAACGTTAAAGGGCCGTTAAAGGACCCGTTAAAGGAAACGTTAAAGGAAACGTTAAAGGACCCGTTAAAGGACCCGTTAAAGGAAACATTAAAGGACCCGTTAAAGGAAACGTTAAAGGAAACGTTAAAGGACCCGTTAAAGGACCCGTTAAAGGAAACATTAAAGGACCCGTTAAAGGAAACGTTAAAGGAAACGTTAAAGGGCCCGTTAAAGGAAACGTTAAAGGAAACGTTAAAGGAAACGTTAAGGACCCGCTGAGGGGCCCGTAGAGTGGGAGGTTAACGGCAGTGTAACCCAGACACACTGCTGCCTTGTTTAAAGAGAAGTGATACTTGAGCTCAATGAGAGAGTCTTTGTGAGAACAGGACGCTCAGTGTAAAGTCCATTCACACACACACACACACACAGTATGTTCTCTATAGCTATGAGGACCCTCCATGAGGCTCAGACCGTCATGCTTGGTGTCTCTGTGTCTCTGTGTCTCTGTGTCTCCATGTCTCAGTCGTCCAGGTCGTGATCTGAAAACATTAAAGGAAGGAAACGTTTGATCTGAGCAGCTTGTTCATCTGAGTGTAGAGCAGAAACTTACCTGACTCCATGAATGTCCAGATACTTACCTGCTGTTTGTCAGAGTCTCCAGTATCACCGTGTAAATGGAGACAGAAGTTAAAGCTGGTTATAAACTGATGAATGCAGATTAAATCTCTTTGTGGTTGTTTTGTCTCTTTACAGTCACTCTGTTCATTCATTCATTCATTCATTCATTCATCAGACAGACTCTCCTGGCTGTGAGGCGTCAGCGTTAACCTCCTCCTCCTCCTCCTCCTCTTCCTCCTCCTCCTCCTCCTCCTCCTCCTCCTCCTCCTCCTCACTGAGTCTCTTGGTGTCAGTGTCATGTGTCTCCTCTTCATCTTTATTCATTGTTTTCTTTATTGATGGTAGTTTCGTCTCTTTTCATTCACTGTGTTTCTTTAACATTTTCATCAGACTCATCACTCGTCTTTTCGTTCATGATCAGGGTGGACGGAAGTTTTGACCTTAAAGCAGAGTGCCCTCACAGAGATGGAGACAGACAGACAGAGACAAACAGAGTGTCCTCACAGAGACAGACAGAGACAAACAGAGTGTCCTCACAGAGACAGACAGAGACAAACAGAGACAGACTCACAGAGACAGACTCACAGAGACAAACAGAGACAGAGGGTGTGTACGTTTTGTGGAAAGATCCACTAGATGAAGTTCAGAGTTTCCAGTCGTCAGTGGATGTGATCAGAGCTCTGTGTCATGAGACCAGGAAACCTTTGAGTGTTTTAACGTTTAGGAAACAGTGGAGGCAGATACCTGACGATCACATGACCTCATCTCTGTTAAACCAGTGTCATCAAAGAGGTCACATGACTGCTGAACGCCCTTATATGGACTCACACAGGAAGTACCTCTACAAAGACAAAGATTTAGAGTTTTAATTAAATAAAGAGAGAGAATAATTAATTTATAATCGTTATTTATTCACATTAAAAAACTAAAGAAAATGAATGAAGACAGAGAGAGGGACAGGGACAGACCTCGTCCACCTGCAGAGACACAGAACAGGCAGAAAAGAAGACAACGTGAGAGTAAAGAGAGAAGTTATTGTTTATTATTGTTCAGAGCTCCAGCGATTAGACTGAGCCCGTGTTAACGTTAACGTGCTCTAATTAGAGCCTCACTGATAATTAGATCATGTGATATTAATTAGAACATGTTTAAGAGTTAGTGAACATCTGAACGCTTCCTCAACCACGGGTCGCCATGGCAACCGCCACCCCATCCATCGACCGCACCGACTGAAGGGGTCGGGACCGGGGTCAAGTGGTTTAGAGCGCCGACAAACCACAAGATGTGACCTTTGACCCCCTGAGGAGCTCTGTGCTGACGGTCTGGCTCGCTCTACCCCGCCTCTCTCTCTCTCTCTCTGTTTATATGAGAGTTATAAATAAATAAATATCAGCAGCACATTCACATCAATTAAAAGCTGAGCATTAGCATACAGAGTGCTGATGTGAGGAGACGCTGAGAGCATCTGCTGACTGATTAATTATTTACTGAGTGGATTAACCTCAGTGTGGAGCTGAGTCTGCGTTTTTACAGGACGAGCTTCAGACGGCAGCTTCATGCAGCTTCATGCTAACAGGTCGGACAGCGACTGTCCTGTCCTGAGTCAGTCTGAGGACTCTGACTGAGGAGACACCAGTCAGAGGACGATATTAGAGGTGGAGGTGGATGCTCCTGCAGGACGGCAGGTGGACATGTCTGCTAAGGACAGGGAGGAAGACATGGACATGGGGACGTTTGGGACGTAGCGTGGGAACAGAGCTGAGGAGGAAGTGGAGGCTGGATGAACTCTGGATAAGAGAAACATCTGAGAGCTGATAGGCCGGAAACTATTATCATACAGACAGGAAGACGTCTGTCCTCCATGCTGCAGATTAATGTCTCCAGGAGGAAGGAGGGGAAGGACACAGATCGATCTAAAACTTTATCGATTACATCAACTGTTGATTCAGAAGAACCATGAACTTTACAGCTCTGTGTGCTACAGGACCCGTCTACTCTCTGGGATTTAAAGTTTGGTTTTAAAATGCTAATATAGTAAATTCACCGTTTGTCCTTTAATCTGAAACCAGAGACCAGGGACAGAAGTGAAGGAGGAACCAGGACATGACTTTAGAACAATGCTCACGGCTTTGAAACCAAATGTAAAGAATGAATGAATCAGACTGACGAGGTTCTTAGATTTAGATTCTTCATCCTTTATCTCTGATGGTTTGATTACTGCTGCCAACATGGGCACTGTGTTAGCATGTGTGCTAAAAACAAAGCAGAGTGTCTGAGGAGGAAGAGGAGGAGGAGGAGGCAGCGATGCGTTCAGGATCAGACAGCTGCAGGGAGAAGCAGGAATCTCGTCTGGTTACAGAGCGATGGACCGAGGCCGTCGGTCCGTCTGTCACTCACAGCATCCTCCCGTCTCCGTTACCATGACAACAGAGTTGGGAGGATGCTGTCACACACACATAGAGATGAGGGGAGATGTCCTCTACAACCACCTCTCCATCTGTGAAGGTTCACGTTTAAACACTGACACTGTGTCGTCTTTCTCTTTCTACCTCGTTGTCGTGGGACAGTGACGTTTGGTGGGTGAGATGTGAAGGTTCTGGTTTGATGGAGACGCTGCAGCGTAGAAGACGCCAGCGCCACCTACTGTTAAAGCTGAATAGTCCCATAGTGTCAGGAGCTGGTTCCATGTGTTCTACGTTCCACTATAACTGACTGGTCCTCCTTGTATTTATCCTTTGCTTGTGGCCGATGAACTGATGGTTTCTGTTCCTGTGATCGGAAACAAAAACTAAAATGACTCATTGAACAGTTTTATTTATGGAGCTGAGGCGTTGTCATTGCTGCATCTCCTCTGGTTTCTGGAGGACGGACTGATCCAGGTTCTGAGTCTCCAGAGTCTCCAGAGTCTCCATCCATCAGACTAGTTCAGACAGGTTGTCATATAAATATGTCTCTTTGGTTGTCACAGCTGATTCCAGGTGAGAAGGTCCGTCTACGTAGAACCTGATGAACGTGAGAAGAGTTGTGATCTGGAACAGAGCGTGTGACCAACAGGAACAAAACGAGGGAACGAGTTCATGTTCTCTGACAGATTCCTGCCGGTCTCGTCTCTTTGTCCCGGCTCTGATGGGATGTGACAGCTGATATTGAGAGGAAGTGACATGTGAAAAAATGCCAGCGCTGCCAGACGGTCCAGTCTCAGTGTGTCCGACGCTGATAATGACTCTGGTTCATTTCAACACGCTCTCAGACAAACAGAGGCATCGACTAAAGGCTCAAATTAACACAAATCCACTCAACGCATCGACTGAAACCAGAGCTCAGACGGTTCTAGCTGCTCTCTCTCTCAGTTCCTACGATGAAGTCATGTTGTTAGAAGATACTCTGATCGATCAGCAGCCATCGGTTCATTCAGGCGTCATGCAGACTGAAACCAAACACCAGGTTTTACCCTCAGCAGCCAAATGAAATGAGAGAAACACGGCTCGGTTCTAAAATGTGGAATTATTGCAAAGACACAACAAGTCTGCTTTGGTAGCTCCATGTTTGTAATAAGATAAAATGTCCAAAGGTTGGACTGTGTGGACATTGTCTCCTGTAGTGGAATCAGTAGGATTTTGGAGCCAGATTCACTTTCAAGAGGTAAAAACCCAACGTGGAACACTTTGGGTTCTTTGGTTCTCCACATGTCCAGATGGAGAGTGGGCCTGGTTCTATTGTTACTAGAACCTTTGGTCCAGTTCTAGTCAATGAGTTCAGAATGATGTCATTGCTATCAGGGTGTTTTCTACTCTCTCATCTAGAAGATGTTTTAGTTTATCACTAATTAATCAGACACAATGAAGTCTGACCTATCAGAGAGACCAGGATCAGAGAGACCAGGGTCAGAGAGACCAGGGTCCATAGAGACCAGGGTCAGAGAGATCAGGGTCCATAGACCAGGGTCATAGAGACCAGGGTCCATAGAAACCAGGATCAGAGAGACCAGGGTCAGAGAGACCAGGGTCCATAGAGACCAGGGTCCATAGAAACCAGGGTCAGGAATGTGGACCTGTCCTGGTTTACTTTCAGGTGAGTTTAACCTTCCAGTCTAGGCCTAGAGTCATCTGGTCCTAATGTTTTGGGTCATCAGTTTGATCCCTTTTACAGATGTATAGATGAACGGATGAATCGATGGAAATAAATCCTCAGCATGTGCTTTTCATTTAGCCGTGCTCTTGAAACCAGACTGGACGCAGAGTTTCCAGACTGGTCGTCTCTTCAAGGTGTTTGTGATGAAAGGATTTTTAGCTTCACCTGCGTCTGAACGAGCCGTGCTGCTTCCTGACAGACACACCTGGCTCTGATGCCTCTGTTTCCTCTTCCATCATCATTTCTCCATCTGGAGGTAAAAGCTGGATCCGTCTTTGTTCTTCTTGTCCGTTCAGCCTTTTTTTTTTTGGCTAACGTGCTAATGCTCCTAACAGCTTTCTGCCTCTTTAGCTTCTCATGTTTTCTGTTGTTTTCTTGGCCGTCCCGCTGCCTCGGCCCGTCTGGCTCAGATGCTAATGTTCCTTCCAGCTCTGATCTGTTTGAATTAATGGAAGGAGAGAAGAAAAGCGCTTTGTTTGGGTTTGTTCTGCTGTTCAAACTGAAGCTGTGCTCCAGCTCCTACCGTCTGTGTTCAGCTCTTATCACGCTGGCAGGTAATAGCTGTGGAGATAAGACGCTGGAGTTCACCATCAGGTTGTTGTTTTATTCAGCAGAAGGTTAACTGAGGACTCAGATGGAGGGAACGGGGGGTTGTGTGTTAAATCACAGGCTAGGTGTGAACGCTCACTTTCCTCAAAGTTTCTAAAGAATCTTTAATAACCAGCAGCAGAGGTTCAGACGAGGTTTGATCTCCTGGATGAAAAGGTTCACTCGTCTGCTGAGGCTCAAACAACCATCAGAGACGTTCACAGTCTGTCTTTATATACTGAACTGGTCCTCGAGGACTTGGACACCATGTCCCTCTGAGGCCCTGGTAGACCCAGCTCCTGGTAGACCCAGATCCTGGTGGTGGATCCAGACAGAGGGCTATAGGGTTGGGCTGTTTTATGTGGATGTGCTCTGGGACCCATCAGGTTTATTTTGGGTTTATTTCCATCTGTTAACTCCAGGTTGGTTTAGACCAGAGGCTGAACTGTTCTTCCCACTGATCAGATTAGGAACCATTGTGTCTCCATCACCATCCAGACGTTCAGAGACAGAGCAGAGGACGTGGACGATGAGTTTAGTAGAAGGACAGAGCAGAGGCTGAGGGAGTCATCTGGGGATTGAGTTCATTCAGCTCTGTTTGGAATTAAAGCAAATGTAAGTGCTGCTGATGGATTATTAATCCAGCTGGCTCTGCTTTACTTTAGTCAGGACTGAACTCACTTTGAGTTTCAGACTAAAAGCTGCTTCGTCTTTGACCTAAAAACATTTGTGAGCTTCTTTTAGTTCCACATTTGTGTTTGATGCTGTGAAGTTTCTACAGACTAATGAGTCTTAATCTACGCTGGACTCTAGTTTGGATCAGATTAAAACCTCTCAGACCTGATGGACTCTAGGACCAGAGGTGGTAACCATGGTAACCTTCACTAATCATCATCAGAAACATGGAGGTAGAAGAACAAGATGAACGAGATGGAATCAGTGGACAGAGACAATGGAGACGTGGAGACGTGGTTGGCTCTACATGGCTCTACACATTCAGGACATGGAGGAGGACATGTAGGAGGGCATGTAGGAGGACATACTCCTACATCTTCTTCTCCTGTTCCAGTAGCTGATGCTCCTCTGCTGTGGTTGATGTTCTTGTATGTTCATGTTCATCTGATCACATCATCTGATCTGGTCTCCATGGTAACAGTTAAAGGTCTGATCAGAGTCATTGCTTAGATGCAGTCAGACCTTCAGACGCTGGTTTGCTCTGGTTTCCCTCAGTTCAGTGTGAGACAAAGACAAACAGAGAGTTTTGAGTTTCTTTGTGGAGCAGACGTCCTGAACCAAACCATCACCAGGTCTTAAACGACGGCGTCTCTGCTCTGAATCATCCAGGACGGTTTCCTGGTGTTATATTTGAGTTTGTCAGTGATGAGTGGACGCCGTCCTGGGACCGTCCAGCGTCCCGTCGTGTCCCGCTGACTCAGCCTCACTTCCTTCCTTCGCTCTGACTCAGTAGGAGAAGCTCAGCTCCTCTTCCTGTGGCTCCTTCCCATCCTGTTATTGTTTAACTGCTTTCTGACGTTGATGATAATAATAATTCAGTGTGGCTCCGGTAACGAGCTCTAATGTCTGTTCATTTGGTTCAAAGGGCACCAGCAGCAGAGATCTGACTGCTGCTTCATTTATCTCCCTCTCATTAAAGACACATTTCCCTCTGAACAAGGAAACTCATAATTTCCTGGAACCGCCTCAAAACTTTGTTCTTTGGTATAAATTGCAGATTATTTCCTAGAATGTTTTTCATTTAGTACAAAAAGCCTGATCAGATCAGTGGAAATCTGATTTCTGTTTCACTTTTACAGCTGCTCAGAGATTTATTTGCCTCAAACTGAGAACTAATGAATTTCCTCTGCAGCTGAAAAGCTCCAGGAAACATTAGAGCGACTGACGTGAAGCAGAAAGTTTATTGATTATTGACTGATTATCTGGATGATCAATAACGTAGAGCAGAAGACATGAAGAGCTTCAGTTTAAATTACATAAAAACTATAACGACTGTTTTAATTGTTTTCTTTAATAATTAGCACCAAACTGGAGGTTCTTTGGTTTCCAGATGTTGTTAAAGCTAAATGAAGCTTAATAAAACTGACAGGAGCTCGACAACGTTTCAGCTCTAATGGACAGACGGAGGGATACGGATCTGTTCTAAATAAAACAGGAAGAAGATATGAAGGAGAATAAAACTAGAGATGTGTTTCTGAGGCTGATCAGATGATCAGAAGTGTTTCTGCAGCGTCAGAAATAAATCAGATGTTCTCATGTGAGAGTGTTTCCATGTGGTTCCTAAATCTGGATCATGTCTCCAAGTCACCAAGCAGCTGTTGATGGTTCTGAAACATTTAAATTTATGACATTGATGCTGTAGTGTGATGAAATCTAAAATAAGATCATTCAGATCAGATGCACCGTGGCTGATCCCTGCAGCGTGTAATGTGTCCAGTAAACGTGAAGCTGTCGTGACAGTCAGGAAGAAGCCGGTGGACGTCAGACTGATGATCATGTTAAATGTTTATTGATCGTGAGGAGCAGCAGGACTTATTTACACCAGACCTCCTCCTTCCTGCTGTTAGCTGAAAACCAGAAGACCATTAGCTGTGACTCATCCTGAGAGTGTGGGCTGGATGGTATTATTACCTGTGATCACTGCCTCTTATGTTATTATACTCACATTACTACAGTATGAGTCAACCTGACCGCTGCGGTGGTATTACAGTGTGTTAGCGTCCATCTATCGATCTGGGTTCTCCTCTCTCTGAGTCCTCATAACGTCCACAGTCAGTGTCAGGGTGAAGAATCAGTTTGATGTTTGACTGAGGAAGATTTTAGATTCTGTTTAGACTGAAGTTTATTATGTGAATAAAGCATCGACCAACCCATCAGCACCAAGAGGTACAACGGCTAGTAGCAGCCTCAAAGCTAATAGTACAGCTTCTTAGCTTACAGTAGCTCTTCTTAGCTTAATGGCTAATAGTAGCTCTTCTTAGCCTAATGGCTAATATTAGCTCTTCTTAGCCTAATGGCTAATAGTAGCTCTTCTTAGCCTAATGGCTAATAGTAGCTCTTCTTAGCCTAATGGCTAATAGTAGCTCTTCTTAGCCTAATGGCTAATAGTAGCTCTTCTTAGCCTAATGGCTAATAGTAGCTCTTCTTAGCTTAATGGCTAATAGTAGCTCTTCTTAGCTTAATGGCTAATAGTAGCTCTTCTTAGCCTAATGGCTAATAGTAGCTCTTCTTAGCCTAATGGCTAATATTAGCTCTTCTTAGCCTAATGGCTAATAATAGCTCTTCTTAGCTTAATGGCTAATAGTAGCTCTTCTTAGCCTAATGGCTAATAGTAGCTCTTCTTAGCCTAATGGCTAATAGTAGCTCTTCTTAGCTTAATGGCTAATAGTAGCTCTTCTTAGCTTAATGGCTAATAGTAGCTCTTCCTGTTTCTTCTTTTGCTGCCACCTGCTGTTATGAAGAGTTTTAGTTATTTATGTACCCACTGCTGATTGGCTAATGAGTCCATGGTGCATTCAGGTGCTGCTTTTTGGCCCAGATAAAGAAGACATCACAGCGCCTTGTGTTTCTCTAGCATAGTCCTCTAGCAGTTTTTGCTAGTGTTCAGTCTTTGTGTCTTTGTGCTAAGCTAATCAGGCTAATCACATCGTGGCTCCAGCTCCAGTCTTTTCAGAAAGCTGACCTGTTCCTTTAAATGTGAAGTTGTTGTGTTAATAAATAAAAACTGAGGCTTTTATGCAGCTGTAATAAAACTGTAGTTTTTCAGAAAAACAAGAGTTTGGTGTTAAACAGACGGACGTCTGCAGGAAGGAGATTATTTCATCAGAGGAGATAAATAACTGGGCAGGAGCATCATTAAAAACTCATCAGCGAGGAGAGTTGTGGGCTCGTAAATTCACTTCAGTTATCAGCCAAGCAGATGTGACTATTGTTCTACATTAACAAGAGCTTTGAGGAATAATTACAGCTAAATGGGAAAGTGTTTTTACTTTTGCAGCTGAGAGTCTGAGAGAGTCTGATCTAGTCCAGTGTCTGTCCAGGTTACAGGGCTCGTCTCTGTTTGAGCGCCGGCGTCATTAATGAACAGATAATGTTCACTGTTGACCCGCCAGCGTCTGAATAAAGTGAATGGAGAAGCATGCGTGAGTCCATCAGGGATTAACTGCAGATTTACCTTCATGTAGCATTAACCCAGCCAGGGATGATGGAGGGACGACCATGTTTACTGCAGCAGATGAAGGATTTAGTCTTTTATTTCCATGTTTTCACTCAGATTAGATCTTTTTTTCTGTACCTGTTGATGTGGATGAGCCTTTAGAGTAATCCTGAAACGCTTCAGTCCATCATTCTCAAACGCTGCAATAAATGAAAGTAATGACAGAGATTATTACATCTAAGAGACATCCTGTACTGACATACAGTCTCACGCGTTAACGGGTCAGGATGGATGGATCCTCACTGGGTTAGGGTTGTGTTTTGTGTTGACCTCCTGTCATCAGATCCTTTATCTGGAGCACCAGAAGATTATTGTGAAAATGTGTCTCAAAGCCATGAATCACTGCCTACTGCTGTTTCAGAACCATGGGCCTTGTCTTTCTTTGTGTCCTCAGTGGGTCTTGGTTCTGTTGGGTTCTACCAGTTTATGATCAGATCCTTTGGAGCACAGTAGATGATTGTCTCAAAGCAGTGGATAAATAATGTTGCTTCATATAAAGCTAGTTAAGATAAATGTTTGTGTATGGACTGATGTGTTTGATAACCTCGTCCTCCGTCCCTCCTCAGGAGATGTGGTCGATATTTATCAGAGGGAGTTCCTGGCGCTGAGGGAGCGCCTCCACTCGGCCGAGCAGGAGAACCTCCGCCGCTCCAAAGAGCTGAACCTGGTCCTGGAGGAGATCAAGAGGGCCATCGCTGAGAAACAGGCCCTCAGAGACATCAACCGCACCTGGAGCAGCCTCTCTGGTCAGTCAGCGTCCCAGCGCCTCGTTAGAGACGTTAGTGTTTGGTTAGCAGGTCTGAGGAACCTTCACTCCTGCTAAAGTTAAAGGTTCTCCTAGCTAACTAGCCTTTATCCATCCTTATTCATCAGACAGATTTTAATTTGTCAGTTATGGAGTTGATTCTGCAGAGAACTTTAAAACAGGTGAGACTTTCAAGAGGTAAAAACCCAACGTTTAACATTTTGGGTTCGTTGGTTCTCCACATGTCCAGACGGAGAGTGGGCCTGGTTCTATTGTTACTAGAACCTTTATGGTGTTTCTTGGACCAGTTCTGGTTAAGGGGTCAAAGGGAGACAGGAACATGATAAGCGTCTCCTCCCAGCGTCCTAGAGGACTCGTCTGTGTAACTCTAACCCTCTAGTGGACGTTAGAGGAACAGCAGCTAATCTGGTTTTAACTCCTAACGGGTCTGTCACAGAAATTTCCCAGTCTGGGATTAATAAAGAAAATCTAATCTAATCTAATCTAATCTCTATTAGCTCTGTTAGCTCTGATTAGCTCTGTTTGCTCTGATTAGCTCTGATTAGCTCTGTTAGCTCTGATTAGCTCTGATTAGCTCTGTTAGCTCTGTTAGCTTTGATAGCTCTGATTAGCTCTGATTAGCTCTGTTAGCTTTGATAGCTCTGTTAGCTCTGATAGATCTGATTAGCTCTGTTAGCTTTGATAGCTCTGATTAGCTCTGATTAGCTCTGTTAGCTTTGATAGCTCTGATTAGCTCTGATTAGCTTTGATAGCTCTGATTAGCTTTGATAGCTCTGACTAGCTCTAATAGCTCTGACTAGCTCCATTAGCTCTGTTAGCTCTGATTAGCTCCATTAGCTCTGTTAGCTCTGACTAGCTCTAATAGCTCTGACTAGCTCCATTAGCTCTGTTAGCTCTGATTAGCTCCATTAGCTCTGTTAGCTCTGACTAGCTCCATTAGCTCTGTTAGCTCTGTTAGCTCTGATTAGCTCCATTAGCTCTAATAGCTCTGACTAGCTCCATTAGCTCTGTTAGCTCTGATTAGCTCTATTAGCTCTGATTAGCTCTCTGTTAGCTCTGTTAGCTCTATTAGCTCTGATTAGCTCTCTGTTAGCTCTGTTAGCTCTATTAGCTCTAATTAGCTCCATTAGCTCTGATAGCTCTGACTAGCTCCATTAGCTCTGTTAGCTCTGATTAGCTCCATTAGCTCCGTTAGCTCTGATTAGCTCTGATAGCTCTGACTAGCTCCATTAGCTCTGTTAGCTCTGTTAGCTCTGATTAGCTATGTTAGCTCTGATTAGCTCTGTTAGCTCTGATTAGCTCCATTAGCTCCGTTAGCTCTGATTAGCTCCATTAGCTCTGATTAGCTCTGATTAGCTCTGATTAGCTCTGTTAGCTCCATTAGCTCTGATTAGCTCTGTTAGCTCTGATTAGCTTGTTAGCTCCATTAGCTCTGATTAGCTCTGATTAGCTCTGTTAGCTCCATTAGCTCTGATTAGCTCTGTTAGCTCTGATTAGCTCTGATTAGCTTTGATAGCTCTGACTAGCTCCATTAGCTCTGTTAGCTCTGTTAGCTCTGTTAGCTCTGATTAGCTATGTGAGCTCTGATTAGCTCTGTTAGCTCCATTAGCTCTGATTAGCTCTGTTAGCTCCATTAGCTCTGATTAGCTCTGTTAGCTCTGATTAGCTTGTTAGCTCCATTAGCTCTGTTAGCTCTGATCTGTCCTGCCGTCCTGACTCTCTGTGTTTCTGTGTCGTCAGAGGAGACGAGGCTGAAGCTGTGGAACGTGAGCAGCAGTAAAAACGTGCTGCAGCTTCCCTCCATCTTCCATCATCTTCCTCACCTGCTGAACAGAGAGGACAGTCTGCAGCCCGCCGTGCACCTGGGACAGGGACGCACCGGAGGTAAAATCAATCACACCTTCCTCTTTCTTCCATGACTAAAGAAATGCACCCAGTCAGGAGCTGAGCTGTTTTATTTTTATTCAGGCTAATGTTGGACTGCAGATAAGGCGTCAGGGCCAGTTAAAGGACAAACAGGAAGAGGTTCATTTATCAAAAGAAGGAAGCAAAAGATAGCAGCTAGAAAACAGAGAGAGCTGAATCATTCACAACACAGAGAAGAAACAACATGGACAATAACATTAAGATCAGAGACACCCCGCCTCCTCCTGGAGAATAAAACAAACGCCTCCGACCAGCCGGCCGACCAAGGTCACTGCGTGGAGGCTTAATCTAGTTCTAACGGGTGTTTTCTGTTTAGTGAAACATTTCGTGACGTTCACTGGCCACAGATAAATAAATACAACAGAAAGTGTTGGATGTGTTGATGTAAAACACGTTAGAGGGACGGAGATAACGACTGAGACAGAAGAAGAAGGAGAAACACGTTGTTTAGCTTGTGTTTGTGTGACAGATCTGATTTATTTGTAAAACCTTTGAAACCAAACAGAGAAACTGAGTCAAAGTCTGTGTGTGTTCAGCCTGCTTCAGTTTATAGAACAACTTTCTGTTAATTACCTCTGGTCCAAAAAGACCCTGGATGCTTTTAATTTGAAAGATCAGAGCAGGAAACAAACATGGACTGTCCTGGATGAGCAGTGGCTCTGTGTACTTCCTGGAAACTTCCCTGTGTGTGAGGGCTCTGTGTATGTGCTGGGTATGATGGCTCTGTGTATGTGCTGGGTATGATGGCTCTGTGTATGTGCTGTGACTGAGGGCTCTGTGTATGTGCTGGGTATGAGGGCTCTGTGTATGTGCTGGGTATGAGGGCTCTGTGTATGTGCTGGGTATGAGGGCTCTGTGTATGTGCTGGGTATGACTCCCTGTGGTGTGTGTTCAGTCTCCATAGTGATGGGCGTCCCCAGTGTGAAGCGGGAGGTCCACTCCTACCTGACCGACACTCTCAGCTCCCTGATGTCAGAGCTCAGCGCCGCCGAGAAGGACGACTGCGTCATCGTGGTCCTCATCGCTGAGGTGAGTCTGGAATCATCTGATCAGCCTCAGAAACGCTCCAGGGCTCCAGTCTGAACCGTTTCCTTTAACCTCTGTTTCCATTTGTTTTTGCTCTGCTCTGATAAAATGTTTAAGCTCCTCTCAGGGTCCAGAGACATAAAGTGGGGAGCCGTGTAGCGTGAATATTACATGACTGGAGCATGTTACAGATCCTCTGAACATCTAGAAACCTCCTGAAGATAAACCCTGTTCTTTGAGAAGATGTTTCATTGGTTCATCAATATTTTACTGTGACCACGAGCTGAAGGCAGGAGAACACACAAGAGTTCCTGAAGGAAACACGTCCACCATTTTGGTTCCTACCACCAGCTACAAAGATTTAGAGATGCTTCACACAACTCTTTATTTATTTATTTAAACATGATCTGGGTTTAATGCAGAGGATGAAGCTTTAATCGATGCGACAGTGATGCAGACAGTAACTAAGCTAGGTGGAGTTTATGCTAGCTCTTCTTAGCCTCCCAGCTAACAGTAAAACACAGCGTCAATAAAACCAAAGAGGAAAAGTTGTTCCATAACGTGTTAGTCCTGACTTTACCAGGTCATCTGCCCCCTGCTGGATTCATCAGGCTCTGCACTCAGACACTTTTGGCAACCATTTCCCAAATGGCCGCCTTCATGAACGTTCTAGTTTCAGTGAAATCTTTGCTAATTTAGAAACATTAAGTATATTGTTTATGTTCTTACTAATATTTAATATTGAATCAACGTTTAATAACGATGAGGAAACACCAACCACAGAGCAGTCCGTTCGCTCCTGAACGTGTCAGAAAGTTTTTCAGTTTTTCTTTCCGTTCGGTGAAACGTGTCGTAGCGTGACGCTGGACGCCGTATTAGCCGCGTTAAGTGTGAAGAGTGAGAAGCCTCCTCATCCTCCAGCCGCTCTGACTGTGTCTGCTCCTTGTTAGCGCTGCGCTAAGCTCCACCCGGCTGGCACCTCCAGGACACCAGAACAAACCACAGAGTCTGCAGCAGGAAACATGTGTGACCACGGCGTGACCTGCACAGCCACATGATTGGTCTCACTGGGAGTCCATCTGCGCTCTGATTGGCCGGAGCGAGAGGCTGAACTCTGATGTCACTGATTGCTCAAGTTGTTGTTTAAGGAGGAAGTGTGTGTGTTCTCATTTTTGTTATGCTGTGGGGGCCACAGTCTTGGAGACTCGTGTAGTGGGGACATTTTTCTGGAGCCCACAGCTTTGTAGAGGTTAAAACCAGTTCAGACTCAGTTCAGAGTAAAGGTCACAGTGAGGTGATGATGGCGGGGGGCTAAAGCGTGCATTATGACAATGGAAGGTCCTCACAAAGATAGAAGAACTAGTTTGTTTTGGTGCAAGAAGTTCTGGTGTTCATCAGTAGATTATAAAATCTGAGAAAAGTATTGAACTGACACGTGTTCCTAATATATTGGCCACTCCTAGCCTCCTAGCCTCACAGCTAACAGTAGCTCCTCCTAGCCTCACAGCTAACAGTAGCTCCTCCTAGCCTCACAGCTAACAGTTGCTCCTCCAAGCCTCACAGCTAACAGTAGCTCCTCCTAGCCTCACAGCTAACAGTAGCTCCTCCTAGCCTCACAGCTAACAGTAGCTCCTCCTAGCCTCACAGCTAACAGTAGCTCCTCCTAGCCTCACAGCTAACAGTAGCTCCTCCTAGCCTCACAGCTAACAGTAGCTCTTCCTAGCCTCACAGCTAACAGTAGCTCTTCCTAGCCTCACTGCTAACAGTAGCTCTTCCTAGCCTCACAGCTAACAGTAGCTCTTCCTAGCCTCACAGCTAACAGTAGCTCTTCCTAGCCTCACAGCTAACAGTAGCTCTTCCTAGCCTCCCAGCTAACAGTAGCTCCTCCTAGCCTCTCAGCTAACAGTAGCTCCTCCTAGCCTCACAGCTAACAGTAGCTCCTCCTAGCCTCACAGCTAACAGTAGCTCCTCCTAGCCTCACAGCTAACAGTAGCTCCTCCTAGCCTCACAGCTAACAGTAGCTCCTCCTAGCCTCACAGCTAACAGTAGCTCCTCCTAGCCTCACAGCTAACTCCTAGCCGTCTGATGTTTCCTGTTCTGTTAATGATGTGTGAACTGTTTGTGTTCTCAGGCTGACCAGCAGTACGCCAGCAGTGTAGCAGACAACCTGAAGCACCTGTAAGTCCACGTGTATAATGGGATGCCGTTACTACGACAACAGACAGATGTGTGTGTGTGGTGTTTGATGTGGTCCTGGGTGTGAACAGATGGGAGTGTGTGTGTGCAGCCTGTTAATGGACGCCTTCCTCACCTTTATCTTTATGTTAGAACAGGACTAGTTCTACCTGGGGACACCTGGTAGTTCCTAATAATAGCAGGGGACGTCTGAGACCTGCACCAGTCGGACATGTCCAACTAAAACTACCGACCATACTTCATATAATTAATCTGTGACTCATTCAGATGTTTAGTCAAAACAAGTTGGAGCTCTTCTTAGCATCCAAGCTTCTGAGCTAATAGTAGCTCTTCTTAGCATCCTAGCCTCTGAGCTAATAGTAGCTCTTCTAGCATCCTAGCCTCTGAGCTAATAGTAGCTCTTCTTAGCATCCTAGCCTCTGAGCTAATAGTAGCTCTTCTTAGCATCCTAGCCTCTGAGCTAATAGTAGCTCTTCCAGCATCCTAGCCTCTGAGCTAATAGTAGCTCTTCTAGCATCCTAGCCTCTGAGCTAATAGTAGCTCTTCTAGCATCCTAGCCTCTGAGCTAATAGTAGCTCTTCTTAGCATCCTAGCCTCTGAGCTAATAGTAGCTCTTCTTAGCATCCTAGCCTCTGAGCTAATAGTAGCTCTTCTAGCATCCTAGCCTCTGAGCTAATAGTAGCTCTTCTTAGCATCCTAGCCTCTGAGCTAATAGTAGCTCTTCTTAGCATCCTAGCCTCTGAGCTAATAGTAGCTCTTCTTAGCCTCCTAGCCAAGTAAAATGTCTGACATTAACCTGAAGCTTTATATCTGATAAAACTCATCAGATCACATGACGTCCCCAGGTAAAACTAATCCTCAGTGACTGTTGTTTGTTTGTTTGTTTTGACTCTCCTCTCTTCTTCAGTTTTCCTGCAGAGATTCAGTCGGGTCTGTTAGAGGTCGTCTCTCCGTCCGTGCACTTCTACCCCGACTTCTCCCGACTCCGAGAGTCGTTCGGAGACCCAAAGGAGAGAGTCAGGTTAGTCTGTTAAATAATTAAATAAATGGAATCAAATCTTTTTAATTTGTTTATTGATAGTCATGCTAACAGTAACTCCTCCTCACTCCAGATCCTCCCTGCTAGCAGTAGCTCTTCTTAGCTTCCTAGCCTCTGAGCTGCATCTGTGATGACACTTTAGTCTCTCCTTACCGTAAAACTGGAGGAGGCGGGGCTTATGGAGGGGCGGGGCATTAGACCTCCGTTACAAACGGCCACCAGGGGGCGATATGTTCTCATTTCAGTTCTTTCTTCAGAGACAGATTTTATGATTCACGGCTGATGTTTTCAGATTAAACAACATTTAAACTTTCACTAAATCGATTGTTCCTTTCAAAATAAATTCAGAATTTAATTAATTATATGAATTATATTATTGTGTCTGAGCTCTGATTTAAAGTGACAGCGTCTCCTCCTTTAACTTTAAATAACTGCAGCTTATCACCATTAACACACATGGTGTGTGTGTGTGTGTGTGTGTGTGTGTGTGTGTGGTGTGTGTGTGTGTGTGTGTGTGTGTGTGTGTGTGTGTGTGTGTGTGTGTGTGTGTGTGTGTGTGTGTGTGTGTGGGTGTGTGTGTGTGTGTGTGTGTGTGTGTGTGTGGTGACAGAGAGGGTTTGTGATGGTGTGTGTTTCTCAGTGTTTGTGTGTTTGTGTTAAATAGCTCCCCAGGCGTCTGTCAGCCTGTCATGGCTAATTCATGAGACTACAAACAACACACACACACACACACACACACACACACACACGCGGTTAAAGGAAACTCGTTCGTCAGAGACAACATGCAGAAATCAATGTGACATCATGTTAGTTCATAAACTGCTGCTCCGCCTCTTTGCCCGTTCCCGTGGTAACGCAGGAGATGGAGGGAGGAGGAGGGAGACAGGATGGATGAAGAAAGGAAGAAAAGATGGAGGAGGAGGAGGAATCAGGATTATTACAGGAGCCATCTGTTGGTTCCTCCATCGTAGAGTCATGATCAGATCTGAACGTCTGATCATCAAACAGAGAAGCTGTCACTAGATAATTAATTATTAAATCATGATTAAACTGATGGTTCCAAAAGAGACCTGGGTTCTAGTGAGAACCACCTGACAGCAGCTACTGCTTCCTTCTTCCTCCTCTTCATGTTAGTCGGTGTTGGTGCTGGCGCCCCCTGCAGGATGAAGTCATGTACTGTGACCAGGCTCCTCTTCATCAGTCATGTGTCCACGGTGTCTGTCCTCGTCTTATTTTTGTCTTTGTTGAATGTTTTCAGTGAGTTGGTCTCTCTGCTGCTCTTCTTCTCCTCTTTTTCTTATCACTTTATTGTGTCGGTGCTTTTTGTCGTTTAAGTCGTGTTTATTCTGACGGCTCCAGACACAAACGTGTTGATAAATGGGATTATTTTTAGACATGAACTCTTTGACCTTCGACAGCTTGAACTTTAACGATGACTGATGATCAGAGGCCGTTCTGCTTCACTAATGATTAGAGAGAGAAGCTGGAGGGTTCCAGTTCTGTCTGGAAACACTGGTTCTCATTGTTTGGAGTTAAAGACCAGGAGAGCAAAGAGAGGAGGAGGAGGAAGAGGAGGAAGAGGAGGAGGAGGAAGAGGAGGAGGAGGAGGAGGAAGGAGGAAGGAGGAGGAGGAAGAGGAGGAGGAGGAGGGAGGAGCTCATGTGTTTATCACACGCTACATAAACAAAGTGAATCATTTAGTCTCTGAGAACCATCAGCAGCGTCTCTACTGAGCATGCTCAGTGTGTGTGAAACAGGAAGTTGCTAATGTTTATTTTTCATCTTTCTCTTCTTCCTGCCCCTCCTCCTCTTCTTCATCCTCCTCTTCCTCAGGTGGAGGACGAAGCAGAACCTGGACTACTGTTTCCTGATGATGTACGCTCAGACTAAAGGAACGTACTACGTCCAGGTAAAGACACCACAGAAGAAGAAGAAGTTATCATTCATCCTCATTTATTTCATGTCTCTTTGTTTTTCATTGTCTCATTCTCATCAGGGTCTTTTCTTGTCCTTTCTTGTCCTCCGTCTCTTTGAGGTTGTCTCACGTCTCTCAGCTCTGTGTCCTCTGGGTCTCTGCTCAGTTCGTCCCTGTCGTTGTCTTTCCTTGTGTCCTCTGAGGACGCTGCAGAGTTTTAAAGACCGGCCGTAATGAAGCCGGACGTCTGTGATGAAACGCTGCCGCCGTCTGATGAAACTGTTGCATTGTGGGTAGACTGACAGACAGAGGCGTTAATGGAGCGGTTCCCCTTAGAGATGAAAGAAGAAGAAACAGTCCTCTTCCTCCTCCTCCTCCTCCTCCTCCTCTTCCTCCTCCTCCTCCTCCTCCTCCTCCTCCTCCTCCTCCTCCTCTTCCTCCTCCTCCTCCTCCTCCTCCTCTTCCTCCTCCTCTCTCCTCCTCCTCCTCCTCCTCCTCCTCCTCCTCATCTTCCTCCTCCTCCTCCTCCTCCTCCTCTTCCTCCTCCTCTCTCCTCTCTCCTCCTCCTCCTCCTCCTCTTCCTCCTCTTCCTCCTCTTCCTCCTCCTCCTCCTCCTCCTCCTCCTCTTCCTCCTCTTCCTCCTCTTCCTCCTCATAAACTTATTTCAGCCTAAACAAACAGAGCAGATGATTTATTTAAAGATAAATTCCTTCTCTTAAAAACCTCCTCCTCCTCTTCCTCCTCTTCCTCTTCTTCCTCCTCCTCCTCCTCCTTTTCCTCCTCTTCCTTCTCTTCCTCCTCCGTCTCTTCCTCCTCCTCCTCTTCCTCCTCCGTCTCTTCCTCCTCCTCCTCTTCCTCCTCCTCTCTCCTCTCTCCTCCTCCTCCTCCTCCTCCTCCTCCTCTTCCTTCTCTTCCTCTTCTTCCTCCTCCTCCTCCTCCTTTTCCTCCTCTTCCTTCTCTTCCTCCTCCGTCTCTTCCTCCTCCTCCTCTTCCTCCTCCGTCTCTTCTTCCTTCTCCTCTTTCTCATCTCACTCTTCTTCACTGTTCCTCCTCCTCCTCCTCCTCCTCTTCCTCCTCTTCTTCCTCCTCTTGTTCTTCCTCTTCCACCTCCTTTTCCTCCTCTTCCTTCTCTTCCTCTTCTCCTCCTCCTCCTCCTCTTCCTCCTCTTCCTCCTCCTCCTCTCTCCTCCTCCTCCTCCTCTCTCCTCCTCCTCCTCCTCTTCCTTCTCTTCCTCTTCCTCCTCCTCCTCCTCCTCCTCTTCCTCCTCTTCCTCCTCCTCCTCTCTCCTCCTCCTCCTCCTCCTCCTCTCTCCTCTCTCCTCCTCCTCTCCTCCTCCTCTTCCTCCTCTCTTCCTTCTCCTCCTCCTCCTCCTCTTCCTCCTCCTCTCTCCTCTCTCCTCCTCCTCCTCCTCCTCCTCTTCCTCCTCCTCTCTCCTCTCTCCTCCTCCTCTTCCTCCTCCTCTTCCTCCTCCTCATCTTCCTCCTCTTCCTCCTCTTCCTCCTCTTCCTCCTCTTCCTCCTCATAAACTTATTTCAGCCTAAACAAACAGAGCAGATGATTTATTTAAAGATAAATTCCTTCTCTTAAAAACCTCCTCCTCCTCCTCTTCCTCCTCCTCCTCCTCCTCCTCCTCCTCCTCCTCTTCCTCCTCCTCTTCTTCCTCCCGTTTCTTGCATTCTCATCAGAGTGAATATAAATAATTAAAAGAACTTTAAGACGTAACGTCTCCAAACATCTGACCTCAGCTCTGTCTCTGTTAATCATCGTTTTTAGTTTTTCTTTCTTGCTGCTTTTCTTGGTCTGGTCACTCTGAGGTCGTGTTTGTCCGTTTGTTGCACCGTGTCTCATCAGTGTCTCTGTCCATGGCTGCTTTCCTCGTCCTCTGTCTCCTCTGGCCGCGTTGATCTCGTCTCACGTCTCGTATCTTCAGCTACAATCAGCTGCAGAGTTTCCTTCAGCCCAGAGGAGGGAAACTGGGACATATCCCATAATTAGTTCATTTATAAAACGTTGTGATTTTCCAGCTCATTTCCTGGAAGCTTTGCCCATAATTTACTAAATCTTGTTTTTGATCTGGCTGCAAATTAAAAAGAACATTTCCAAGTGTCTCCATCAGGGTTTGATGTGAATCTAAAAGGAAACAGAGAAAGCTGCAGCTCCTGAACAACATCCATCAGCTCCATGGTCAGGCTCATATCTGGTGTCTCATCAGACGTCTGTCTCACTCAGCTTGTCTTTGTCTGTAGACCGTTGGTTTAAGTCACTTCCTGTCTCACTCAGGTTGTCCCACGTCTGTCTTTGCTGCTCGTCATCGTTCTGAGGACGTTTTACAGCCGTCCAGTCACACGTGTCTCTTAGAGCTCATGTCCTGTCACATTTATGTCTTTACTGTCTCTTTATTGTTGTTTGTCTTTGTGCATCACGTCTCATTTGGATCGTTTTATGTCTTTGTCTTGTGTCACATGTCTTCGTTGCTGCTTTAGTTGTGTTACGCTTTCTTCATTCTTGTTTTAGGGTCAGCTGACGTCTCTGTGCTGTCTCATGTCTCCTGTCTCATGTCTCTGTGTCTCATGTCTCATGTCTCGTGTCTCATGTCTCACGTCTCATGTCTCATGTCTCATGTCTCTTCTCATTTAACATCATTTCTTTCTTGTTTCGTCTGTGTCTGATTCTTTGTGATGAGGCGTTGCCATAGCGACTCCTTAATGAAGCTGGTTAAACATTGGTGCAGTGATCTGTCTCTCTCTCTCTCTCTGTCTCTCTCTCTGTCTCTCTCTCTCTCTCTCTCTCTCTCTCTCTGTCTCTCTCTCTCTCTCTCTCTCTGTTACAGCTGGAGGACGACATAGTCGCTCGTCCTAACTACTTCACCACCATGAAGAACTTTGCTCTGCAGCAGCCGTCAGAGGACTGGATGATCCTGGAGTTCTCTCAGCTCGGCTTCATCGGTGAGTCGGGATCTGCTCAGAGAAAAGTCCTCCAGCCAATCAGAGACGCTTAGTCACAAACTCACCTTGTTAAGCCCCGCCCCCAGATGATCTGATTGGTCCATTAGATCTTTACTGGAGCAGAATCAGTTCACAACAGAGAGACGCCAGATAAACTTTAACAGACGGTGAATAAACGTGAGGAAAAAGACATGAAGACAGAACAAAGGACAGAGGACAGGAAGACGAGAAAGACAAGGAAGAAAAATTACATTTTGTTGTAAAAGGAAGTAAAGTCGTGTCCTCTCAGTCGTCTCAGTCGTGTCCTCTCAGTCGTCTCAGTCGTGTCCTCTCAGTCGTCTCAGTCGTCTCCAGTCGTCTCCAGTCGTCTCAGTCGTCTCCAGTCGTCTCAGTCGTCTCCAGTCGTCCCAGTTGTCTCAGTCATGTCCTCTCAGTCGTCTCCAGTCGTCTCCAGTCGTCCCAGTTGTCTCAGTCATGTCCTCTCAGTCGTCTCCAGTCGTCTCCTCTCTGTCCTCTCAGTCGTCTCCAGTCGTCTCCAGTCGTCTCCTCTCTGTCCTCTCAGTCCTCTCAGTCCTCTCAGTCGTCTCCAGTCGTCTCAGTCATCTCTAGTCGTCTCTCCCTCCATCAGCATAAATGAATCACAGTGAATTATTAATTATTCAGACTATAAATAATCAGTTAAGTGATTGGTTGGTTATCAAACCTCTCAGGACGCAGAGACAAAGCATTTATTGTTTCTGATCAGCACAGAAGGAAACTGAACTAAACGAACCAGGAAGTGAATCACCTCATCATCTCTAATCTTCTTCCTCTTCTTCCTCTCAAGTTAAACCTCAGAGTCACCTTTGACCTCCTGCGTGTCCTGTCTCTGATTGGTCCATGTGTCCTCCTGTCTGTCCGTCTGTCCACAGGGAAGATGTTCAAGTCAGCTGACCTGTCTCTGATCGTGGAGTTCATGCTCATGTTCTATAAAGACAAACCCATCGACTGGCTGCTGGACCACATCATGTGGGTCAAGGTCTGCAACCCGGAGAAGGACGCGGTGAGTTTGATTCACTCACCAGCACTGAGGCAGGAACCGGGAGGGACGGGTCAAGACCCGCATCTAATCTGATCAGAGCATTAACTGTTACCATGGAGACAGGCTCAGAGCATCCATCACTGATTATTAGAGGTTTAATCTGGTCAATAGAGATTTTAATCTGGTTATAAAGTGTCTTAATCTGATTATTAGAGGATTAATCTGGTTATAAAATGTCTTAATCTGATTATTAGATGTTTTAATCAGATACTTAGAGGTTTTAATCTGGTTATAAAATGTCTTAATCTGATTATTAGATGTTTTAATCTGGTTATTGGAGGTTTTAATCTGGTTATAAAATGTCTTAATCTGATTATTAGATGTTTTAATCAGATACGTAGAGGTTTTATTTTGGTTATATAATGTCTTAATCTGATTATTAGATGTTTTAATCTGGTTATATAATGTCTTAATCAGATTATTAGATGTTTTAATCTGGTTATAAAATGTCTTAACCTGATTATTAGAGGTTTAATATGATTATTAGAGGTTTTAATCTGGTTATAAAATGTCTGAATCTGATTATTAGAGGTTTTAATCTGGTTATTGGAGGTTTTATTTTGGTTATAAAATGTCTTAATCTGATTATTAGATGTTTTAATCTGATTATTGGAGGTTTTAATCTGGTTATAAAATGTCTTAATCAGATTATTAGAGGTTTTAATCTGGTTATAAAATGTCTTAATCTAATTTTTAGATGTTTTAATCTGGTTATTGGATGTTTTATTCTGCTTATAAAATGTCTTAATCTGATTATTAGAAGTTTTAATCTGATTATTAGAGGTTTTAATCTGGTTATAAAATGTCTTAATCAGATTATTAGAGGTTTTAATCTGGTTATTGGATGTTTTAATCTGGTTATAAAATGTCTTAATCTGATTATTAGAAGTTTTAATCTGGTTATTGGATGTTTTAATCTGGTTATAAAATGTCTTAATCTGATTATTAGAGGTTTTAATCTGGTTATTGGATGTTTTAATCTGGTTATAAAATGTCTTAATCTGATTATTAGAAGTTTTAATCTGGTTATTGGATGTTTTAATCTGGTTATAAAATGTCTTCATCTGATTATTAGATGTTTTAATCTGGTTATAAAATGTCTTAATCAGATTATTAGAGGTTTTAATCTGGTTATATAATGTCTTAATCAGATTATTAGAGGTTTTAATCTGGTTCCATGTTGTTGACGCTGTAGATGTTAAAGTTTTTGTCTCCTCTGTTTGTTTCTCGTCAGAAACACTGTGACCGACAGAAAGCCAACCTGAGGATTCGCTTCAAGCCGTCGCTCTTCCAACACGTTGGAACTCACTCGTCTCTGGCCGGAAAGATCCAGAAACTCAAGGTAACCATCACCTGTCACCTTCATCATCATCACTGAGCCATAAACAGCAGCTCCTCCTCTTCCTCCTCTTCCTCCTCTTCCTCCTCTTCCTCCTCTTCCTCCCCTTCCTCCTCTTCCTCCTCTTCCTCCTCTTCCTCCTCTTCCTCCCCTTCCTCCTCTTCCTCCTCTTCCTCCTCTTCCTTCTTTGCCCTTATTTGATTTATTTTACATTGAATATAACGTCACCCTTTCAAAATAAAACCTTCCATCAGAGATAACTGTGTTTCCTGTCAGCTTCAGAATAAAAGTCTCCTTTGTATTGTTTTCCAGGATAAGGACTTTGGGAAGCAGACTCTTCATAAGGGTCACGCCAACCCGCTGGCTGAGGTGACGACCAGCCTGAAGACCTACCAGCACTTCACCCTGGAGAAGGCCTACCTGGGGGAGGACTTCTTCTGGGCCTTCACCCCCGTGGCCGGTGACTTTATCCGGATACGATTCTTCACGCCGGTCCGCATCGAGAGGTCGGTACCAACAGACTAAACCCTCCTCCTTCCTCCTCCTCCTCCTCTTTCTCCTCCTCCTCTTTATCCTCTTTCTCCTCCTCCTCCTCTTCCTCTTCCTCCTCTTTATCCTCTTTCTCCTCCTCCTCTTCCTCCTCTTTCTCCTCCTCCTCCTCCTCCTCCTCCTCCTCCTCTTCCTCCTCCTGCTCCTCCTCCTCCTCTTCCTCCTCTTCCTCCTCCTGCTCCTCTTCCTCCTCCTCCTCCTCCTCCTCCTCCTCCTCTCCTCCTCCTCTCCCCTCCTCCCCCCTCTTCCTCCTCTTTCTCCTCCTCCTCCTCCTCTTTCTTCTCCTCCTCCTCCTCCTCCTCTCCTCTTTCTCC
Source organism: Planiliza haematocheilus (assembly GCA_005024645.1). NCBI lineage: Eukaryota > Metazoa > Chordata > Actinopteri > Mugiliformes > Mugilidae > Planiliza > Planiliza haematocheilus. The sequence goes on from SRSE01000073.1 coordinate 127,014, forward strand.
TCCTCCTCCTCCTCCTCCTCTTCCTCCTCTTCCTCCTCCTGCTCTTCCTCTTTCTCCTCCTCCTCCTCCTCCTCCTCTTCCTCCTCTTTCTCCTCCTCCTCCTCCTCTTCCTCCTCTTTCCTTTTCTCCTCCTCTTCCTCTTTCCGCTTCCCCTCTTCCTCCTCCTTCTCCTCCTCCTTCTCCTCCTCCACCTTCTCCTCTTCCTCCTCTTTCTCCTTCCTCCTCCTTCATCCTGCTCCTCATCGTCCTCCCTCTTCTTCTTCTTCCTCCTCCTTCCCTCTCCTTCTCCCTATCTTTCTCCCCCCTCCTCTTTCTTCTTCCTCCTCCTTCCTCCTCCTTCCCTCCTCCTCTTCCTCCTCTTCCTCCTCCTGCTCCGCCTCCTCCTCCTCTTCCTCCTCTTTCCTCCTCCTCCTCCTCTCTTCCTCTTCCTCCACTTCCCTCCTCCTCTCCTCCTCCTCCTCCCTTCCTCCTCTTTCTCCTCCTCCTCTTTCTCCTCCTCCTCCTCTTCCTCCTCCTCTTCCTCCTCCTCCTCTTTCTCCTCCTCCTCCTCTTCCTTCTCTTCCCTCTTCCTCCTCTCCTTTCCTCCTCCTTCTCCTCCTCCTCTTTCTTCTTCCTCCTCCTTCTCTCCTCCTCCTCCTCTTCCTCTTTCTCCTTTCTCCTCCTTCTCCTCTTCTTCCTCCTGCTCCCCTCCTCCTCCTCTTCCCCTCCTCCTCTCCTCCTCTTCTTTCCTCTCCTCTCCTCCTCCTCCTCCTCCCCCTCTCTCCGCTCTCTTTCTCTTCCCCTCCTCTTTCTCCTCCTCCTCCTCTTCCTCCTCCCTCTTCCTCCTCTTCCTCCCTTCTCCTCCTCTCCTCCTCTCCTCTCCTCCTCTTTCCTCCTGCTCTCCTCTCCTCTTCCTCTCTCCTCCTCCTCCTCCTCCTCCTCCTCCTCCTCCTCCTCCTCCTCCTCCTCCTCCTCAGATTTATTTCAGCTCCTTCATCTTTCAGGTATTTCTTTCGGAGCGGAAACATTGAACATCCAGGAGACAAACTCTTCAACACGTCGGTGGAGGTTCTGCCGTTTGATGTGAGTCTTTATGTCTGTAACTGGTACCGGTTCATTAACGTTCTGTGAATCAGTCATTCATCACACAAGGCTTTAAACCTATAAAAATAACATTACCCACAATCCTCTCTGCTCCACTCTGCCATGCTGCCTGTCATTAGAACTAGACATTAAATGTAACTGAGTCTGTCAATGATTCTACATCAACTATCAACCACATGGTGACTGGACTGATAGAATCTGAGACCTGTAGCTGTTTTTCCTAGTTTGCCTCCATCTAGTGGTCTAATGGTGGCACTGCAGTTATAGAGACCAGGGTCCATGGAGACCAGGGTCCATGGAGACCAGGGTCCATAGAGACCAGGGTCCATGGAGACCAGGGTCCATAGAGACCAGGGTCCACGGAGACCAGGGTCCAAGGAGACCAGGGTCCATAGAGACCAGGGTCTATAGAGACCAAGATCCATGGAGACCAGGGTCCATGCAGACCAGGGTCCATGGAGACCAGGATCCACGGAGACCAGGGTCCACGGGGACCAGGGTCCAAGGAGACCAGGGTCCAAGGAGACCAGGGTCCATGGAGACCATGGTCCATAGAGACCAGGGTCCATGGAGACCATGGTCCATAGAGACCAAGATCCATGGAGACCAGGGTCCATGCAGACCAGGGTCCATAGAGACCAGGGTCCATGCAGACCAGGGTCCATGCAGACCAGGGTCTATAGAGACCAGGGTCAGGAACATAGACCTGATGGTTCTGGAGATGTTCCTGATTTATTTGCTCTTTAAACCATTTTATTAAACGTTCTTGTTTTCTCCAGAACATTCAGGCAGAGAAAGAGGCCTTGACAGAAGGGAGGGAGAAGACACCAAAGTACCATCGGACCGAGGACGGATTCATCAGGATAGGTGAAGCTGGTCCTGATGTTTTATCTTTTCAGTCTGGAGATCGATCGTCTCCTTCGCTCTGTTCATCTCATCCAGACTCAGGACGGAGGATGAACTGAATGTTTCACTGTGACATAAAACTTCTTTTCATCCTTAAATAATAAACCAGGAGAGGTCCTTTAACGCACCACACACTGAAGCTAAAGTCAAAGACGCTTTAAACCGATTTAGTGACTTCAGTAGAAGAAGAAGATTTCTGTGATGGACATCGTGTGGTCCTCATGTCTCATGTCCTCGTGTCTTCCAGGAACGTTCCAGAAGGGGATAGCTGAGGGGGAGGTGGACGCCTCCTTCGGGCCCCTGGAGGCCATGCGTCTGACCGTGATGACGGACTCCCCGGTCTGGGTCATCCTCAGCGAGGTGAGAGTTTCTCTGACGTCTGATGGAGGGACGTTTGGACCAGATGTCCTAGATGTCCTTAAAGTGGACGAGTACTCTATAATACTCTATAGTACTCAGTACTACTCTATAGTATTCTGTAGGACCCTATAATACTTTGTTACACTTTATAGTACTGTGTAGTAGTCTGTGAAGTTTCTCAACCTTGTCTGACCTCTGACCTCTGACCTCTGACCTCTGACCTCTGACCTGGATCAGTCTCTGACCTCTGACCTCTGACCTGGATCAGTCTCTGACCTCTGACCTCTGACCTGGATCAGTCTCTGACCTCTGACCTCTGACCTGGATCAGTCCCTGACCTCTGACCTCTGACCTCTGACCTCTGACCTCTGACCTCTCGTCTGTCAGATCTTCATAAAGAAAGCAGAGTGACGCTCCTCTCCTTCGTCGATACCTCAGCAGCCTTCGGCCGATCGGACCCGAGGCTCCGCCCACCAGACGACCCGCGGTGCCACAGCGCCGCCGTCTGGCCGGACCTGACGCTGCAGGCGCCACGCACACAGATGGACTTCCTGTATTTATGTGTACATACAGTAAGCTAAATGTTGAATACACTGGTTGCTATGGAGACGGCATGGTGTCTCCCTCCTGCGGGCCCACGGCGGGCGGGGGTCCAGACGTCGTCCCAGAGATTTGCCTTAATGAAGACGACAGGTTTACGTCACACGGCCTCCAAACATGTAGCGCAGAATAATACCCACAATCCTTTGCTGCAGCCTCGGACCTTCTCACTTCATGGTGGCTTCAAACTACTGACAATGACGACGGATGTTTCCTCTGGTTTCAGATCCTGAACAACGCTCACCGGAGTACTCTACAGTACTATACCAGAGTACTTGATACTCAACAGTACTCTGTAGTACGGTGCAGTACTCTACAGTACTATACCAGAGTACTTGATACTCAACAGTACTCTGTAGTACTCTGCAGTACTCTGTAGTACTCTGCAGTACTCTGCAGTACTCTGTAGTACTCTGCAGTACTCTGCAGTACTCTGTAGTACTCTGTAGTACTCTGTAGTACAGTACAGTACTCTGCAGTACTCCGTATAGTCCAGTCGAGTACTCTGACTGTGCTGGTTTCTTTCCTCCTCCTCGTCGTTCTGTCGTTTTCTTCCTCGTCCTGACGGCGGCAGACGTTCAGGTCGTCTTTTGCTTTTTATTCTGTTCCTTCAGATCGTTCCATCGTTTTCTCCTCAAACACAAAACAAGCAGACGAGTGATGAGGCGTTCAAGTGTCTCTCTTTAAAGTAGAAGAAAATAAAGCACCTTAGACGAGTAGAGTTGTGATATATTACTTTGTGGATCTTCTCTCATCTGAAGGAACAAAATAAGTGAAACGTTTCCTCTTCAGATCTGATCAGCTCCAGGAAACATCCCAACGTGTTCTCTTCTGTAAGATGCACTGGAATGCATTGCTGTCATCTCGTTCGTGTCTTTTTGTATCCTTTAGATAAACTCTATTTAACAGAGCTCACACTTCTATCTGATCTGTGAATTGTAATAAAGATCAAATTTAAACCAAGCTTTGTTTCTCCTCCAATAAGTGCTTTATTACATGGAAGGAATAAAAAGAGTTGGTCATCCATAACATTATGACCACATCAGGCAGCAAGTTGAATATGTCACCATCAAAGTTAAAGTTAGAAGAGGAGGAGGAAGATGAAGAGGCCATAGTGTGGATGTTCCTTTGACTCGTAGCTCGTACCTCAGCGTCGCTGCAGACCATGTCCACCCTCTCATGGAGATAATGAATGAAATTATGAAACATTTTCAGAATGAACACAGACTCTAAAGCAGCGTTCTGCTTCGTCACATCAGATAAAAAGGATAAAAGCGTAAAAAGAAGCCTTTTGTTTGGCGCCTCTGCTCACATGGTCAGAGAGCACATGACCCTCACAGCTCTGAGTCCACATGATCAGTGTTTAATGACAAAGAACTCCTCTGTAGATTCTTATTGACAAAATAAAACCAAAACCAAACACATATTAAATCATTTTAACAGCAGTTATGATCAGATACAGTTTTTGTTGGGACTATTTTCTACAGTGGATGAATCCTTTGTCCTCTCAAGGTTAAAGAAACACATTTATGTTATTAACAAATCACAAATAAACTTCTACATGAAACGAATTTAAATCAGTTAAAACATTCTAAAAAATGTGTATCTTTAAAATAAACCTGTTAGCTGTGTACAGTTTAAACCAAAGGGTTAGGGCTTTCAGGCGTTTACGTCACTTTTATTTCCTTTTAATGAGTAAATATTTCAGCATTCATCATGTTGAAACTTTACTTTTACATTTCTTTGCAATAATAAAGCCGTTTGTAATCAAATTAGTGATATATAATATAATTAAACTGCTTATACTGTCCTCTCAGTTTTACTGAATATGTTTTAATCGATTATTTAATGTGCTGTTGCTAGATTATATAGAAAATAACTTGTATATTTGCACTTTGTTTTTCATGTTAGAGTAAAGAAACATACAGTTAAATGAGTTCTTAAAAAGAGTCTTCGTTTAATACACTTTTATTCAAACCTCTCAAAATGAATAGATTAGATAAAAATGTCTTAAATCTCTCATTCATTTTTATTTAATCAATAAATAAAAGAATAATGTTATTTTTCTTTTAAAATAAAATCAGTGTCAATCTCAACCCCCTTTTCTTAAGCGTCATCACAGCCAATCAGCGTACACTTCCTCTGACGGCTCGTCCAATCATAGCTGTCCACGAGGTGCAGCTTCAGGGGCGGGTCGACCGAGATTTCCTTTCGACCAATCAGCGGATGACAGTTGACCGGAAACGTCAAACTTTGGCTCTCGCTGACCAATCGGTGGCCGAGGAAACCAGGCTGTGCCCTTCCAATATCCCACGTGACCCTCCTCAGTAGTTCCCAGGCGGTCACATCGCAGAGCCGGAGGTGAGTGAAGAGACGATAAATGACACTTTTTTACGCGACAGCGCAGCGACAAAGCGCTATTTTCTGAGAAATGTTGCTTTATTCCCGCTTCCTGTGCTGTATTTAATCTAATAATGTCAGTTTTTCGCGATTAGAAATAAATCTCCGTGTCTCCAGCATGCTGTTAGCATTCGGCTGAGTGGCTAACTGACGCTAATTAACCACAGGTGAACACAGCTAGCAGTTACGCTGCTGCGATGGCCTTTAATTACATTTATTAATCGACATAAACATTAAACATGATGGCATTGTTATTTAGGTAGTGATTTACCTCTTACAGTATGTAAGGTTTACTTGGCTGGCTTACTCCATTCTCTGGTAGTTGTCTCGTTAGCCACTGAGCTAACCTAAGCTAATCGAATCAACCGTTTTTCCGTCGTTGCTCTGATATCGAGCCTTTCTGTCAGCCTTTATGAATGGATGGAAATTTTAACTTTTATTTCAAGTGCCGCGACAAGAGTGTAAATGTGTATATATAATTTAATCCAATGAATAAGTGTGTGTCAGGGCTAAGCTAGTATGCTAGCTGCTGCAGCTAAGAGAGGCTCCATCCTAGCAACCCAGTGTTATGCAACCTCATGCAGAAGTTAAAACGGAAAGAGACAAATAATCTGAAGTACGGAAAATAGATTAGTTTCCTGAGTACGTTATTAGTCCATAACATGTCCACGATGTTAGAAAATAAAAAGTAATATTTTCAGTTTTTATTGATGTAGATGCAGAGAAGGAGTGAACATAGATTAATGAGTTAAATATACTTTATATGTGGTGATTTATTTTTTTGAAAGGATGCACAAAACGTGCAGAGTATCTGCTTTAAATTTAAATGTTAAGATAATCCTTTAAAACTATAGCTTTGAGATTTAGATGAAATTTAGTTGTCATCTTATTACACATGAGTGTTTATTGATAAAGTGAATGAATGTTATGCTAATATTAATGGAATATTAACTCCACTACATTTTAATAACATGTTTTAGTTGTAAACACCTTTTTTCCTTTATGTTACTTTGCGGTTAAAGATTCACTGAAACACAAAGAAACTAGATGATCTGTTTTGTTAATGATTCATTTACTCATTCACCAAAAATAAACAACATTTTAAGACAGAAATAATGCACAGGAGATTTGAAATACTTTTGTTTTAGTCATTTATTGTATCTTTAGGAGGCCTAATAAATAAATGAGTTTCTTGTTCTTTACTGCTAATACGTTGACACTAAAGTCATCTGATCTTTATTATCAGCTCATCTGGTCGATATCTTTGGTATCTGACAAAGAAAAACAAAACTTTCTGTTTTTAGATGAAGACATGACATTTATTTGCTTGAAATGATTAATTATTAAAATATTTGCTCATTATTTAGCTGTCGGTCGACTAAGCTCTGGATTTAAACTGAGAGCCAGAATCAGGTTTGTGTGTTAGAATAAAGGACAGATGTGCTTTCACTGCCACATGCTGGGATCCAGTTCATCAGGTGAAGCCTGCAGCTGCATGACTGGTTCAACCCGCTGCTTCCTCCCAGGATGTGCAACTAAAAACGTCTATTCCTCTGGTGAAGGGAATCATTGCCAGTAAATCAGTCACACTTTGTCCTGGTCCTCAGAATACATGGATATCATTTTGTTGTGACCTCCTGAAGATGCCAGAGTGTCTAGGGCTGATCAAATGTTTTTGCTCTCACTTTGTTATTGAGGATCAGCTGATCAGCTCAGTAAACCTAATGTAAGGTTACTTAGCTCTGCCCAGAGTGGAGCCTTCCTCATCATGCAAAATAAATAACAGCAGAGAAAGTACAACACCATCACTTAAAGATGTTTAGTTTAGTTTTAGTTGTTTAGTTTGTCAAAGTTTTAGCTTTGCCTCATTAGGTTTGACCTCTCAGTAGCGAGCATGGCTACAATATATACTGATAAACTCTACAGTTCAACCATTGTCCATATCATTTAGGCTGGACGCAGTAAAAACGACACGGTCTTCCTTCACAGAGCAGCAGATTAGCACACAGCTCCACAGCATCATGCAGCTATGATGATGTTACCTTGACTACAGACAGCAGTGAAGGTTTCATGCAGCTAATAGACTATTCTGCTCATTTTAACATTTAATTGAACCAATGCAGGTTAGAAGAGAAAGTATTCCTCTGGGGCTGACAGCACTGTATCAGTAAACTCATTATAAGCAGCTCTACATACACAAAAACATCAATTACAAGATTAGGATTTAAAATGCTAATTAAAATAAAATTAAAGCAAATTAAATGACATTACAGCACATATTCAGACGCATTTTAATCTTTTTATTAGACTGTGACATGAGTTAGACAGATTTAAGGTTCACCACTAAAACATTATCATTAAAAAGTACACTAAATGTGTTAAACAGGATGCAAATGATTTATGTTGGAGTTACTGTTATTTCATCACAGACGGTTTAAAGTCAGTTACTCAGTGTTTATGTGCCTCAGTTTAAATAGTAACCCGTCCGTCCAGTTTGAAGACGTGTGAACTGAAGCGAGTCTGATACCACCTCATCCAGAAATGCCCCAAACAGGGGTCCTTCTGTCTTATTATGCTCCCAACCATGGCAAGATGATAAACACATTTAAAACAGTTTCTTTATTTTTAATAATAAACTTCTCCGGTTATTTTTAAATACATTTTAATATTTATTTCTCAAAAAAATGTGGAAGTGAAGCAAGTTTCAGTCTCTGGTTATTAATGATCTAAAACTTTTTAAGTTGTGATATTTATATATGATTGTTGTTATTTTAAAGATAAGATTAATGAGCAGATCACCTGCTGCTGCTCATGTTATATATTATATATGTTAATTAGTCATTTCATTTAATGATAATGAGCCTGGTCTGAAAGCAGCAGATGTCGTGCAGGATAAACTCGACTCTAATGTCAGATTAACTGAGCAGCAGTAACTCTTCATGCTGCTGTCGCTCTGAACTGATTAAATTGTTGTTTTGTCAGCCAATCAGAGGCCGGTTCAAAGCCTATTACACCTACAGTGTGGCTGACACAAGAGAACATGAGATTAATTCTTCCTGCAAAAGTTAAAGTCATCCTGTAAAGAAATGCTCGGTTTACTCTAAAGTCCAACAGCTTAAAGGTAGTGTGCTAACTCTGCTAACAGCTAAACTGTAGCGCCAAATGAATGTTTCGTCTGCTGATAGACAGAGCTCCAGCTGTTAGCTAACTATGGTTAGCATGTTATTGGTAGAGAACAGTTAGCTGGAAGGGTTAGCATGCTAGCTGAAGGACAACATCTGGAGCCCTGGTCCTAGAGGTGTTGACATGAAGAGACAATGACAGGAAGTGTTACATCACATGACTCGGCTCCGCCTCCAACTTCCTGCGACCACAGATCATAACTGACATCTCGCTTAATGAATGAATTTTAATATATCCACCGCTGGATCAGAACCATGATCAGCTGTTTGTTGACTTGTGGAGTTCATCTAGATTTTTCTTTCATAGTTATTTTGGAGACAAACGATTTTAGAAGTTTTAATGCTAAGCTAACAGCTAATGCTGCTGGTCACAATTACGGTGTGTCTGTTAGCCATGCATGCTAATCCTGCTAATCAGATTAGCCTTGCTGAGGAAGATGTAGGATCAGGAGAGAAAATGTACTTCCTGTGTCTGTGGACCTGTGGTCATGTGACCTGTCTGTATTAAACTGATTGGATGAATGAATTATATTGTTTCCTATTCATGATCTAATCAGTAAAGTTGACTCTTTTTGACGACACAATGGTGTGAAGACTTCTTCTCCTTCTTTAAATGAAACAGGAAGTGAGTGTTGTTACTGCAGACTCCTCAGAGCCAGCCACCTGTGGGGTGCTGCAGTAATCCCTCGGGGTGTAATCTCATTTAGGATGAAGGAGCTCTGCGGGTCCTGTGGGTGCTGGCTGGTTGGTTACCATGGTGATGGGAGATGAAGGTTAATGATGGAGGGACTCAGTCAGTGATTAATGAGGCAGGGTTAACACTGTTTGGTGCTCAGTAAATGTAAACACGACAGGAAGTGAAGTTAATTAACGTGATTATAAATAATGTTCTCCTGTTAATGTGTTTAAAGGATAAAGGTCTGCTGTCGTTTGGTTTCAGCATATGTATGTTTAGAAACGTATATACTTACACTGCCATGCTAACTGTTAGCATCTACGCTAACATCTGGAGCGTCTTTGTGGTCCTCGTCCACAGCGTGTCCTCACTGTCCTTGTCCTCTCTCTGCAGACTATGGATCAAAGGCTTGGGTTGTTCGTTCTTCTTGCGGCAGGACTCCTCTGTCTCAGCTTGGCCCCCGTCTCTCGGGCCGACGATCTGATTGATGACCAGGGGGACGACATGGACGTGGAGGACGAGATGCACCTGGATTTGGCCGGAGCTGAGGATGAGGAGGACCTGGAGGAAGAGGGAGACGTGCAGGATGAAGCTCCTAAAGCTCCTCCAACGCCCAAGGTGAGATTTATTTTAAATGTGGAGAGTGTGTTGTTGTGATCTGTGTCTCTTGATCATTAACAGTGAAATCAGGAAGTGGGTTTGCTCAGTGACCAGCTGATCCACTGATTAACCTTCACCATGATCAGGATCGATGTCCTCACTGAACACAAACAGTGGATTATTTCCAGGAGATGATTAACTGAACAAATACACACAGAGAGAGAAGAGTGGACCTGTGGACATCAATCAGACTGATCAGAGATTTAACAAAGAGGTTCTACTGGAAATAGAACAGAAGAAGAAGAAGAAAGAGGTGGAGGAGGAAGTAAATGATGGAGTAGAGGATGAAGAATGTCCTCCATGTCCTAAATGTGTAGAGTCTTAGAAGACAATCCAGATGTCTCCACGTCTCCATCATCTCTGTCCACATTGATTCCATCTTGTTTCATGTAGTTGTTCTGCCTCCATGTTTCTGTCCCTCCTGATGCTGATTAGGTTACCACGGTTACCACCTCAGAAATGGTGATTAGTTGTGATTTAACTTCTTATTTCTTCATGTCTCTGCGTACAGGTGACCTACAAGGCTCCAGAGCCGATGGGGGAACATTTCTTTGCTGAGTCTTTTGACCGGGGGACACTGGACGGGTGAGTTCACCAAAGCACTGACCTCTGGTTGAGTCTGTAACAGATGACTCGTGTATAAACTGTCCAGATTTAGTCTTTGAGAGACATTAAAGGTTTAGATTTAGACCGTGTTGTCTGTTGCTAACTAGCTGTGGGTTACAGGTGGGTCCAGTCCAGCGCCAAGAAGGACGACACTGATGAAGACATCGCTAAGTATGATGGTAGGTGCAGCTCCAGTGTCCTCTGGTAGACGCTGAGTGCTGGGATGAAGAGACGTCCCGTTAATGTCTCATGTTGTTTGATGAACAGGTAAATGGGCGGTGGAGGAGATGAAGGACAGTAAACTACCTGGAGACAAAGGTCTGGTCCTGAAGTCTCGAGCCAAACATCACGCCATCTCTGCTCAGATGCTGCGACCTTTCACCTTTGACACCAGCCCTCTCATCGTCCAGTAAGTGAATGATCCAGGTGCTGGTCGTGAGCTAGCCGCTGATTTAACGTTAGCATTCAGACGTTTTGCTGTCGTCCATGAGTCTGATTCTGTCTTCAGGTACGAGGTGAACTTCCAGTTAGGCATCGACTGCGGCGGCGCCTACGTCAAGCTGCTGTCTCAGACTCCTGACCTCGACCTGGTCAGTCTTCACTTTATTTAATCATTTATTATCTAAAGCACACGTTGGTCCACTCTCACAATCACGTTCTTTATTTATTGATCAGTCAGCTGAACGATAACAAACTATCATCTGTTGTTGGTAAAGAATAAACTAGGGATTCGTTCTCCAGCAGAACTGACCTTCCTCTTGGTGTGTTTGTGTTCCCAGGACCAGTTTGTGGATAAAACCCCGTACACCATCATGTTTGGACCAGATAAATGTGGAGAAGATTACAAGCTCCACTTCATCTTCAGACACAAGAACCCTATAACTGGAGAATACGAAGAGAAACACGCCAAGAAACCAGACAGTGACCTGAGGACGTACTACACCGACAAGAAGACTCACCTGTACACGCTGGGTGAGGAACGCTAACTCACTGATAAACTTCTTTATCTTTTAACGGTTATTTATTCTTATGTTAATGACGGTGTTTATCGTCTCACTGACTCCTCCCCCTGTGTCGCCCCCCAGTGGTGAACCCAGACAACAGCTTCGAGGTTCTTGTGGACCAGACGGTAGTGAACAGCGGTAACCTGATGACGGACATGACCCCCCCGGTCAACCCCCCCGCAGAGATCGAAGACCCCGACGACCAGAAGCCAGAGGACTGGGACGAGAGGCCCAAGATCCAGGACCCCAGCGCCGTCAAGCCCGAGGACTGGTCAGTGCCCGAGCCGCCATCTTTGTTTAGGGTCACCATGGTTACGGACCCTCCTCAGTGGAGTCTGTGATGATGATGATGATGATGATGATCTGTTTCCAGGGACGAAGACGCTCCGGCTCAGATTCCTGATGAAGCTGCAGTGAAACCAGACGGTTGGCTGGACGACGAGCCCGAGTACATCGGAGACCCCGACTCCGTCAAGCCTGAGGACTGGTGAGTTACCACGGCAACCACAAGTCTGTGGCGGTTACCTGGGCCATCGCGTCCTGCCTAACTCTGATAACAACGTCTCTGTCTTTGTCCGTCAGGGACGAGGACATGGACGGCGAGTGGGAGGCCCCTCAGGTCCCTAACCCTGTCTGTGAGGCGGCCCCCGGCTGTGGCCCCTGGAAACGGCCCATGATCGACAACCCCAGCTACAAGGGCAAGTGGAAGCCCCCCATGATCGACAACCCCAACTATCAGGTGAGTCTGAGCCCTGACGGCTGCCGTCGCTCTCCTGGGTTTTAAATAAAGCTAATTTAAATGCATTTTATTGTTCCAGGGCGTCTGGAAGCCACGGAAGATCCCCAACCCGGCCTTCTTCGCGGACCTGCACCCGTTCAGGATGACACCGTTCAGCGCCGTGGGACTGGAGCTCTGGTCCATGACCTCCGACATCTTCTTCGACAACTTCTTCATCACCAACGACAGGAACACGGCCGAGCGCTGGGCCGCCGACAGCTGGGGGCTGAAGAAGGCAGCGGAGGGCGCCGCCGAGGTGGGTGCACGCCGGTAGAAACAGAAATCAGTTCAGGGGACAGAGATGGAAACAGAAGATGTTCAGGGTCTGTAGGAAAACGGACGATCCTCTGAGTCTAGACTGTAGCTGGAACGTCTCCACACCATCTTTCTTTCTTTCTGGGGGCTGAAGAAAGCAGCACAGGGATCTGTTGAGGTAGATGTGAAACACCTGAAAGCATCACATTAAAGCTGAAGCTCAGGATGATGATGATGATGATGAAATCCTCTGCAGACAGAGCCACAGATAGACGTTGTGATGTTAATAGTTAGTCCTTAGAAACCTTCAGAGACGATGCCTTCAGGGACAATACGACAAAAACAGACGATCCTCAGAGTCTGAACTGTAGCTGGAAAGTCTCTACGTTGTGTTTTCATCTTTCTTTACTTTAATAAGTCCTGACATTAACAACATTAGTTAGGTCACAAAGATTACTGGTGTCATTACAGACTAATCAGATTAATTCAGGTGGTGATGGTGTAATAATGACATAAATCCAGATAAAGATGTGTAATAATGACTTTCATAAAGATTACTGATCACGTTAAGAGTAGTAATCAGATTACTGATGTGTAATAAACCATAAAGGATGTTAATGATTGTTGTCGTGTGGTTGCAGCCTGGTCTGGCGACTCAGATGTTGAACGCTGCTGAGGAGCGTCCGTGGCTCTGGGTCGTCTACGTCCTGACTGTGGCTCTACCGCTGGTCCTCATCATCGTCTTCTGCTGCACTGGAAAGGTAACACACACACACACACACACACACACTACCAGCTGCTCTGTCTCTAACCAGTGCATCACTGTCTACTGTTATTTCAGAACCATGAGCAGCTGTTTGTTTAAAGTAAAGACGTGTTACTTTATTATTTTACGTCCTGTCAACGTTTTAATTATTTCAGGTTTGTGCTAAGAGCGTTAGCATCGTTTAGACCGGATCATGTCAGAGGAGTACGACTCTCATGGATCATAAAGACAACACATGTTGAAAGTGACAACTGAGAGTCAAGAAGCTAGTTGTTAAATAAAGAGACTTCTCTGTGCCTTGTGCTGCAGGATCAGTCTACTTTCTGCTATTTCAGGTTTGGTTTTAGACTCTAAAATATAAAGAGAATCTGTCTGGGTAGATGAAGTCCCTTCCCTCCCAGAGCAAAGGACACATGGACCCTGTAGATGATGTGTTCAGTGATGTAAGACGAACAGATTCTCTCTAAAACATTAACTGACTGATTAACTGTCGACGGTCGGCTGTCCACAGACGTCCTCAGGATCAGCTCAGGGTCATTTGAGTCTCACCGTCCTACAGGACGAGTTTAACGAAGCCGGACGTCCAAACCAGCTCACCTCGTCCTCCTCGTCCTCGGTGACTTTCACTGTGTCTCTGTGGTGCTGTAGTGTAGCTTCATCGTGTCCTTGTGGATGAGTGTCTTTGTCCTCAGAGGAAGAACAGCTGTCACTGAAGGTTTCATTTGGTCGTAGAGTCTGAGGTTAAACTAAACTTTTGTTCTGTTTGTTCTGCAGAAGAAGAGCGCAGCTTCACCAGCTCAGTACAAGAAGACAGACGAACCTCAGCCAGACGTGGAGGAGGAGGAGGAAGCTGATGAGGCAGAGAAGAGTCCAGGTTGATATGATGCCCAGATTACAGACTCTGTTTCCTTTGTTGTTAAATCTGATTAAATCTGATCAAATCTGTTCCTTTCAGCTGCAGAGGAGAAGAGCGACGGAGAGGATAATCCTGCAGACAAGGAGGAAGAGGAGGAGGAAGAAGAAGAAGAGAAGGACGCCACAGCCGACGAGGTGAAGACACGACTTAATTAATTTCCTTAGACTTTTAATCTCAGCTGACATCATTTGAATAAATTAGAGAGCTATGATGTACCATCAGCCCTTGGTGGACTCCTGTCCCTTACCATCAAGCAGCTGATCTTCCTGAGTTAGCATGCTAGCTGGGTTAGCATGCTAGCTGCCTGAACTAATAAAGCTTCTCTCTTCTCTGCAGAAGTTGGAAGACGACGTTCTGCGGAGATCTCCCAGAAACAGGAAGGTCAGAAAAGACTGATACCTCTGAAACAGCCCTGACCTAAACGTCTACCCCGCCCCGCCCTACCCCCACCCACCTCCACACCTCCTGAGTTACCCCCCGCCCCTCCTCCTGTTCTTCTTCTACTCCTCCGCTCTGAGGTGATGAAGCCTGAATGGAACCAGTGGAAGCAGCGAAGCCAACGGGAAACTAATCAAGCTTTCCACCATGGACGCCTGTTGTTGATGATTCCAGTATGAACAGGACTGAGTTAGCGTGATTTTTTCTTTTTTGTGTGTGTTTTTTTAAGAGATTAACTGAGATGAACTAAAACTTCCTGCATCATTCCGAATTGAACCCGTGGGGCCCGATGCCCCGTCTGTCAAACCACCACCCTGAGCTAGCCATACCAAGCTGCCTAATTAGCCTTTTAGCATCTTGCTATTAAAGTCAGATAATTTGGCGCCCACAGTTTGAGGTAGTCTGCCATGATGTGGCTTGCGTGTGCTTGTTATTAGCCTAGCAGCCAGATTATTCATCTGTATGCAGTGAAAGTAGCTCCGGCTAATCAAGCTAATGAGGCTAAGTCAGATGATCATGGATGTAAAAGCTGCTAATTAGCCACTGAACAGACAGGACATTTGGCTAATCTGAATTAAACCAGCTTCAGCTAGCTTGGCCTAGTAACTGCCTGCTAATTAGCTTATTAGCATTAGCACTGAGACTTCTAAATAGTCTATAAACTGTTACGTAATCTGCTAACAGTCAGATAAGCTATCATCAGTCATTAGTTAGTGAACAATCTCAACTATCCAGCTTCCTGTTTGGACAAGCAACTGAATGCTAATTAGCCTGCCAACATGATGCTAATTAGGCTAGTGGAAGCCAGATTCAACAGTGGTCAAATAATCATTATCAACATGCTGCTAATTGGCATCAGTGTTTCACCTATTTTGTCAAACTATCAACTAGCTTGTTAGACAACTCACAAGCTAACAGTTTATTAGCTTTCTGGGATCGTATCAGTTAGCTCACTAGCACCTTGGCTAACCTGTCTAATTTGCTAATTAGCCTACAAAGAAATTGACAACTGTGTTGGCTAACAGGTTTGTATTAGCCTTCTGTGAGTGTGGAAGTTAGCCTACCCACAGTTAACATTAGCCTGATACTGCTAAGGGAATATTCTCATGTAAAATGTTGCTCATTAATTAGCCTCTGAGCTACTTGGTAATCCGACTGCTTGTGCTGCAGGCTACCATCAGCCCACATGGACTACAAAAAGGCTGCTAACTAGCCTCTAAAATTACTAGCTGGCAATGAGCTACTAACCGTTCCTAGAATTTATGAATTAGCATGCTAGCTGCCTAAAGTAACCCAGAACATAGTGATTTGCCACAGTAGGCACCTAGCAGATATTTAAAACAATTAACAGGGGACACTCCTACATTTTCTTCCCTCTTCCATATATTTTTTTTTTGTGATATATAAATGTGTTTAGTTCAAAAGCAGTTAGCTACATGTTAGCCGCATGCTAGCTCCTCAGAAAACAGTTGTCTCACATGGATGAGTCGTTGCAGCGGTTCAGAGGTCGGGTCGGTCAGAGATGTGACTGTAAATGTAGTTTTGGTCTTAGAAGGTTAGATTCAGTTGTTTTCAGATGTGGTCGGATCGCTTCGTCATAACGAGCAGCAGCAGACGACGAGATCAAACATGTTTGTCTCCACTGTGACACCATTAGTTTAGAGATTTCAGTCCCAACAAAGATGGCGGCTTCACGATTATCTTTAATAAGAAACTGACCCATCCTTCTTCCTTACTTAACTTAATGTGTGAGAGACTTTTCATCTTGTTCCTGAATCTGGATCATGTCTTCAAACTGGATCATGTTCTGAAACCACAGTCGATCCTGATCCATTGTTTACGGAGCTCAGTTAATGAAGCTGTCATCTTTGGTTTGGACTGAAAAGTCATCGCCAGCAGGTGGACAGAAACCCAGTCCCTCTTTCATTGACCCCTAAGAAAAGAAAAAGGCACTAAGGCATAAACACGGCGCTTAACCTCTCACCTGTCCACCTGTGACTCCTCCTCCCCACCCTCCACCATTCACAGTTCAGCCCCATGTTTTAAAGACATGGCACTTGAAGGTGATTGTTCTTACCAAACCCTCTTTAACTAGCTTTCAGTCACAGCTCATGGTCTTCATCGGGACATGAGGACGTCTAATTTATCTGCTCAGGGAGACCTGGAGATGTGGCTGAAAGCTAAACATCAGGCGTTTCTTCCTGTCACATGATCATCGGGGTCACCAAACACGACTCCAAGCTCAATGATCAAAGCTCGTTTTGTCGTTGTCGTCTGCTGCTGCTGCTACTTGTTTGTCCGTCCAGACGGTGTTTAGTGTTTTTATTTTAGATTAAAATGAAATGAGTCATCAGGACTGTCCATCATCCATCATTTAATAAGTGGTCAAAAGAAGTAATCAAGTCAAAAACGGCTCTTTTTCTTCTTGAATGTCAAGTTGAGAGGATAAAATCTAACTGTTGCATTTGATTTGTTGCAGATGTGATGATATAAAGATGATTATTCATGTTGATTCACTCGTTCTAAATGTGGGTTGTCTGCTTTTATTGATCGTGTTGGCGACCAGATGTGATTGGCTCGTTGCACTGCTGACCTCTGCTGTGTCCGGCTGAAGCTGCCTCGCTGACAGACTGTAGACTGAACACTGTCATCTGCTGGTGAAACTTTACGACTCTAACTCTTTTTGCTTTTTCGTTTTTGTGTCGACTCGTTTTGTGTTTGATCGAACGGTCGAGTCGGGCCGCCGACCGGAATCTCCGGCTTTGAATAGAAATACTGTGATGATGGAGACGACGAGTGCGTGAGGTCAACGCTTGTTTTGATGAATAAAAAAAAAAAAGGAAAAATGGCCAAATGGAAACTGAAGCAACGTCTTTGTCGTTATTCTGTTCTTTCATAGATGTCTTCCATGTTGAGTACTCTGCAGTTTTGCAGCAATATACTAAATATAAATTAAAACATTAAGTCTTCAAGGTTAAAGATGGAGGGTGGAGGGCCAGCCTTGTTAATAGTCTTGCAAATAAATAATAAATCATAAAGTTTGCAAATGTTCCTTCAGAGTCCATCTGCCTCCGAGGAGGAGGCATGAAACTTAGTTGATTTAGTTCTGTTTGTTCAAAGATGTATTGCAAGAAGCGAATGCAGATGATGCAGAGCTTCCTTATAAACCAGCACGATTTTAAGTTTTCTTCAGTAATTATATTATTTAATGTGTGTTTTCAGCATGTCTAGCTGTTTGCATTAAATATGAACTTCTAATACTAAATTCAGCCGACTTAGTTTTCAAAAAATATACATACATTTTAGTTTTACTCAAAGTGTAAACCATTAATACAAGGAAGGCAACATTTCTTCCTATGTAACTGTTTTTTATATGTAAACAAAGTAAATATTAATAAAATGAAATGATCATATCGCTGTTTATGGTAATAAATATACATATTAATAGTTGACTAAAAAATGTCTGCTTCTGTTGTCGGGCATCTCTTGCAACGATTGGCCGGGATCTCTGACTGGATCAGTCACATTTGCCAACGGTTCCTGCTTCCTATTGGCTGTTCGTGCTTGTCAATCATCAATGGGGCGGGATCACGGGCATTCCTCCTGTCGCTGGTGGAAAAAAAGAGAACGTTTCCAAGATGGCGGTGAAGACCTCCTTGTTCGCTGGAAAACAATAGAAGCAGCTCAGAGGGTCAGAGTTAGGCGATTCTTTCTGACGAATCCGCCCTCGAACCTTACACATCCAGACGCGAGCTCTACCGGGAGACGGATTATCCGCGGCGGCGACTCGGGAGAAAGAAAATTAGACTATGATGATTTATTTAAACGTTTTGGGCTAGCCATCTTGCTAGCTAGCCAGCCCGCTAGCCGTCGAGCTATCGTTAGCCCGTCTACCCAAAACATAGCCGTTAGCCGCTAGCAGCTAACGGCTACAAGGAGGCGGAGAATCAGCTGTTTGCTACACAGATGCTGTAGGAAGAGCAGGCGGCTACACGTTCACAGTAAGTGGATTTTTAAAAAACATAACTGAGCTTCAACTGTATTGTTATGTTAAATTAAACGCGTTAAATTATATACATACATACACATATATTTACATATGGTTATTAACTGAGTAGTTGTTGCCAAGTTGTTAGCTTGGCTAGTGAGCAGTAGCTAACTGGCTAACTCCTTAATACTTGGTCAAAATAAAAAGTTTCAGACAAGTTGTGGAGCCGCTAGGACGCTCGCTGGGAGTCTAACTGTGTCCCCAGCGGAGGCGAGGACCTGAAGCCAGAAGACAGACTAATATTAATCTCCTTTAAATGGCATCTTTGGGAGTTTTTTAAGGAATTTTCGTCGCTCCAACTTTGATTTAGAGTGGAGGAATGTGTGCTAACTCGACTTAGCCTAAAGAGGAGTTAGCTTGGAACAGGAGTCAGTTTCATTGAATACAAGTGATGTAAATGTTTTATACAGAAGTAGCAGTCATTGGTTTATTATTGTACCAGTATAGGACCGGGTTACATTTGTGGTTTGGGGTTAAACTGAGGTTGACTGTGGCTCTAGCAGGACTCCAGCTGAACACAGCAGCAAGTTAAAATGAGCTGCTGATTGTTTTTAATGAGAATCTTTTGAATTTGTGGTTTAAAGTTGATAGAATCAGGAGGCTGGATGGTACTGCAACCAAAAACCTTCATTTTCCTCTCCGGCAGTGAGTGCCGCGGTGACTGAAGGCCATTAGCAAGACAAAGGTCGCCTCCATGGAGCCAGCACAGGAGTCTTTGTAAAGGGCGAGGGGGGGTGTATAGACGCCCAGAGAGAAAAAAGAGCCAAAATTCAGCTTTTTTCTTTTTATGGACGAAACCTGAGCCGGGAGTTTACTGCACGTCTTTATTGATGATGGCGGATTTTGTTACACCGCGACACAGCGCGGTGATGGAGAGGCTCCGGCGGAGGATCGAGCAGTTCCGACAGCATCACACCAGCTGCGAGAGCCGCTACGAGAGCGCGGCGATGGAGCGACTGGAGCTGGAGCGGCAGCAGACCTTCGCCCTGCACCAGCGCTGCCTGCAGGCCAAGGCCAAGCGCTCCAACAAGCACCGGCAGCCCCAGGCCAGCGGCGACCAGGCCGGCCAGAGAGCGCCTGGAGGAGGCGGAGGAGGAGGAGGAGGCGCAGGAGGAGGGAGCAGCGTGGACCACGGGGAGAGTGGAGGGACAGCAGCGGAGCAGAGCCGGAACAGCACCCTGATAGCGGTGAGTACAGGCTGCTGGAGCAGGGATGCAGGACAGCTGGTTTATTATGTACAGCCCAGCTATTAACCTCTTATTGTCATCCCATCAACACTGCAACTGTTGTTTGTCCTAAAACATACTTTTACTTCTTCTCCACCAATTATTATATTTGTGTCCTTGTTCTGTGTCGTCATGGGGAGTAAACCACTATTTATATGAAATAATGTCACATGAAAAGCAGGAGGCTTAAATACACTGTTTTGATGAGTAATAGGGACAAAATAAGAGCTTCCTAATTTATTTTTTTAAGCCAAAGAATAATGGGTGTCGCTGCTGATTTCCTGATTAGATTCTACATAAACTCATTCAGTGGTATTTCACTTTCAAAACAGCTTTCCCTTAGAGAAATGAACAAGAATTTAAAAAACTCAGGTTTACTGGAGAAGAAACTTTCTTCAGTTTAAGACATTAATAGACGTTGTCAGTGTAATTCATTAATTTTATTTATTTACTAAACATATGAAAGGTTTTGAGGGACAAAATCACAGCGTTCTGATTTATTTTAAAACGGCAGAGCAACATGTGTCGCTACCTGTTTCAGATATTTCAGTTTCAGAACAAGTTTATCTCCACAGTGTTATCCTCTAGTTTCTCATCTTTCTACGGTCTGAGCCGTTAGCAGTAGGTGTAGTGCTCTAGTTTTCAGTGCTGAGGTTTAGGTTTCTTTACCAGCTTCTGGTGTGTGGAGAGGTTGTTCCAAGGACAATTTAAGATGTTAGAGTTCATTTATGAGCTGCCAGGGTTTCAGTTCTTTATGTATACAGGTCATTTTAAATGCTCTAGTGTCTAATAAGTTGTTTTTAAAATCCTTCAAGTGAATCCAGCCGGTTTTATCGGTTCCTGTTATACGCTGAAGTTGTTCTAGGTGAACGTCATGATGTTCATTACTGAGCTGCCAGAGGTTACTGAGGATGTTTAGGGTTCCTTTACTGACTTCTGGTTGTTCTAGAGACAATTAAACCTTTTAGGGTTGATGTTTGGACTGCCATGGGTTCTTTATTGATCCTTTTATGGGTCCTTTATTTCTAGAGATCCTCCAAATGTGTCTCATTGGTTGTTTTTAGGGTCAATACAGAATCCAGTGGTTACTGGGGATGTTTAGGGTTCCTGTACCGGCTTGTGGTGTGTACTGAGTTCATTTTTGGGTTCTGGGTGCTGCTATGGTAGAGCTGTAGTTTAGTTTCAGGAGTTTAATAGACTTTGATGGCCCACGAGGAAGTTTTTAGATCACCTGGTGACGGCTGAGGAGTTTCATGCTTCCTGAGATGTTCTAGGAGCTACTGAGGAATTTCTTGGTGTTCATTAAAATAGTTCCAGACTACTTTGAAGATTTCTAGTGACTACTGAGATTATGTTTGTCACAGATATACGTATCGGTTTGTTTTCCACTCAGTGGAGTCCTGAGAGGTGACTCAGTCAGAACAGAAACTCCACCGCCCCCTTAACGCTGACTCACCACGGGTTTGTTGGTCCTGAGACGCTGCTAAGAACATAGTAAAGAGTTTATACTGTCAACTGTTTAGAAGCCACGCGTAGAATAAGTCAGATCAGTAGATTAAACATAAGCAGTAACTTTTATTTTTATTTTATTTATTCAACCAAGAACTGGAAAAAAGCTTTGAGCTTAATATAGATGTATAAAGATCTATGAACATGAACATCTGTGGCAGTGGCTTCTCTTTATTTGGGTTATAAATGATGTGTCTGATCAATAAACCAGATTAAAAGATTAAAAAAAATAAAATCTGTGTTAAACATGAAGTAAAAGCAAAGAGCTGCTCGTATAACCGTTTTGCTGACGTGTTGGTCTGCGTCCAGTAGACATAATAAATACTGAACAAGTTTAAAATACCAGAGGAGAGGGGTGCAGTCACGCTGACACAGATATTTAGAATTTTTGCGGCTGAAAACTCAAGGATGAATCTCTGAGGAGTTATTTAGACGTTCCTTTATCTGCTGAGCGTCGTGTCACATGTGATCTAATTATTTTATTTTATTTATTCTGGATTAAAACCCGTTATAACCTGTTTTATTAAGGAAAGCAAAACATATTGATTCCAGTGAATGAATGTTAGTGGTAGTAGTATGAGGAGGACTTGTAGTCCATGAACTCAAATACCCATAATCCCGCTGTGGTACTACTTTTACATCTGTAAGGGAGTAGTTTGATTTTCTTAATGTCTGTTTCCTCCCCCCTCAGTTTTTAGTTATTTTAATATTTTTCTTCTTTAACCAAATAATTAAAAGATGTGTTGAATAAAATATTAACTCTCTTCTTGTTTTGGATGCAGCTTTTAAGGCTTATTCCTAAGATAGTTCTAGTTTAGTTATTAGCTCCTCAATTAACCATAAAATACACAAACATTGCAGCACTAATAGTTCACATTTACACACACACAGTGAATGTGCTGTTGTTTTAGCAGTAGCCTTGGTGTCTCAGTGGCTGACACAGGTAACCCACAACATGCTAGCATCCCTTAGAACTGAAGAAGCCACTCGGATGAGTGATGAAACGTCTTCTCTAAAAATCTACATGTCCAGTTGCCTTTTTTGGAGCCTCTGACAGTTTACATTCAGTAAATTAGCATAGCCGTTAGCTGACGTTGACGTTATTATTGAATCAGCTGTAGAGATCTCATCTTATTGGCTACTCTGAACAAGAGGAAGCTACCTGATTAGTCCAGCAGGTACTTCCTGTCTCACCTCTGTGACTCAGTTTCTGTTGGTGTGGAACTTTCCATATTCTGAGAAAAATCGTCTCCTTCTTATAAGAAACGGAAACTTTATTATTTTAAAGTTATTTGACAGGTTTGAATTCTGAGAATCTCCTGGTTTCAGCCATTTTCACAAAACGTTAAGTTGTGAGCTCTGAAGTTCAGTAGCTGGTGGTGGTTATGGAGAAATAAATCAAGTCAATATTTAATGTCAGAACGTTAACTTCAGTGGTCTTAAAGTTTATCTGTTGACAAAGCAACAATGCAAAGTTAAGCTCTATGATTAATTCCAGCACAAAGGAAATGAAAACTTTAGAGACCAACGTTCACAAAAGAGAAAGTAGCTGATGACTGAATGGTAGAAACTGAAAGTGACCGGCTTCCTCTGACATGTTTTAATCTGAGCCTAAACCTGAGATCTAGTGGAGATGACTTTGCTTCTGGATGTCACTGCCCAGCTCCCCTGTCTGAATGTTTAGATGCCGCCATTTTGGCTCCAGTCGGGCTAATCAGGAAATTCTCTGCATATTTTAGGGAAGACGTCGTCGTTCCACTGAAACTTTGACACACTTTTTTTCTGTTCTTTTTTATCTTCTCCAAACAAACCTGATCTAACAGTTCAGACTAACCCTGACTGTGCTTCCTCCACAGTTTAACAAGAACACACTAGTCAGCATACTGAAGAGAATAATAATAATAAACCTTAAAGAGATTTAATGTGTAACATAATCTGTTACATAACACAGAAACTTTAAATCGCATTTTCTTGGTTTAGCTTGTTTTGTCAGACCGTGCTAATGTTCCAGTGAGTGATGCTAATGCTAACGACTGTCCTAATGACAGTGCTAAGGATAATGCTTATAGTGGCGCTAAAGATGATGCTAATGCTGAAGCTAAAGATGATTCATGACTCTAAAGGTTCTGTTTGTTGCTTCAGCTTCAGGAGACGGTGAAGAGGAAGCTGGAGAGCGCCGGTTCTCCTCTGGGCAGAGATCAGGTTAACGGCTACGGCGATGGTTACCCCCCCAACAAGAAGGCCTGCCTGGACAACGGCGCCGCCCACGGCTCTCCGCTGGACTCTAAGCTGGGGATCAGCGATGCACTCAACTCCAACGGGACCCACGGGTCGGCGCCAGGGGAGTCGGCGGACGGCGCCGGGGACCTGGGTTCAGACTTTCATCCGAAGGAGTTGAAGCAGGAGCCTGACGACATCCTCCCCATCATGCCCCCGTCAGGAGGAGGCAACAACAGCTTGTTCCCCGACCTGAACCTGAACGAGCAGGAGTGGAAGGAGCTGATGGAGGAGCTGAACTGCTCAGTGGCCTACGAGGACATCCAGGACATCCTGAGCGACAGCTTCGAGCACAGCAAGGACCCTCTAGATCTGGTACCTGCACCCGTAGGAGGAGGAGGAGGTGGTGGTGGAGGTGGTGGCAGCAGTGGCAGCGGCCCGTCGTCCACAGGTCTCCTCCCTCCAGACTTGGCCTGTGTCAAGGCTGAGTTCTCCCCTGGCTCCCCCCACGTCAGATCCTCCTCCTCTGGGCCGCCTCCTCACCCGACCAGCTCCCCCATCGCCACCACCTCCTCCCCAGCACTTCCTCAGTCCCAGACAGCTCCTGCCCCACGACAGCTCCAGCCGCCTCCTCCTCCCAACCACCACCTCCCCCCTGGGCCCCCAGGGCCCCCGGGGCCCAAAGACCTGTCCCCTGCTCAGCAGCTCCAGCAGTTGGCCGCCCAGCAGCAGAGAGTCCAGCACCTTCACAGCCACATGCAGCACAAACAGCAGCAGCAGCAGCAGCAGCCAGGGGCCAAGTTCCACAACCAGGGGCCCCATGGCCACCCGTCGCCGTGGCCCCAGATAGCCAACCCCTCTCAGAGCCCACTAGGGACCGCATTTGGTATGGACAAACCCACAAGCCCCTCCCTGTACCCACAGGACTTCAACCCCAACGCCCAGAAGCAGCTGCTGATGCCCGGTCAGCCCAACAAGGGCTCCCCGAAGGCAGGGGCCGGCGGCTACATGCCGGGGCCGGCCGGGCACGCCAACATGCTGGGTCACCTGACTTCAGGGCCGCCTCTCGGCCACCCGCCGGCCACAGGAGCCCAGGCCCCGGGATCAATGCTGAACTACAACAACACCAAACCTCTGACGCACTTTGAGGCGGGTCCTGGGCCCCCGCGGCCCTCAAACTCTCAGAGCCATAACAAGGCGGCCCTGCTGACGCTGATCCGACAGCAGCAGATCAAACAGAAGAACAGCATGAACTTCCGTCAGCACATACCACACTCACAGGTAAGGAACAGGAACGCTGTCAGAAGGTGGTGATGCCTTTAGCAGATCAATAATTAAATCAGATTCAGTTTCAGCACATGCTAATGTAGATGCTAAAGGCTAGCATGTCATTAGCATCGACTTCCACTGACATCATCAGCTACTCTGCCGTTAGACGTCCTGGTACAGTCCACCAGGTGCAGATGAAGTGCAGCAGGGAGTCCTTTTGTTCAGCTGCTGGGCTTCATACCGGCCCTGGGGCCCAAGCCCACCCCCCCTAACATCCAGGGACTTGGTGTGTGTTTGTGGGTTGAGCAGCTGGTTGCTAAGGTGGGGGTGAGGGGCCTAACAAAGCAGCCTTTCATTTTCTGTCTCTGTGTTTTTAAATTTAGCCGCTGCTGCAGGACGATCTATTCCTGCTGCACTTCTCTCTTTTATCCTGATCTCTGAGACTCAAACTTTCTCAGCAGAGCTTTGCTCAGAGATAAAGATAATCATGATGTTTGTGAACACATGACCTTTGAGTTAGTGCCCCCCCCTCAGGGCTAACGTTCATATGCAGAATGTGGACTCTGGAACAAAATGAAAATATTTTACATAGTTAAAAAATAGTCAATAATAAAATGTGAACAGTTTAATCAGAAGCTACAGACAATAATAATAATAATAATAATATCTTTATTTACACTGGGTCTGGGTTAAAGACCTGATCCGTTCCTGAAGTTGGATTTAAATAAATAAACTTGTGACGTTAGCGTTAGCACTGCTGTTTAGCTCCATCTTTCTCTGTGTCGCTAACAGGACCAGAACACCTACCCGGCTCCTCCACACGGCCCGGGTCCCTCCAACGCCATGACGTCGGCGCCCGGGAACAACGCCATGGCCGCACAGCCAGGGACCAACGCCATAGCAGGTAACCACGGTAACGCAGCGGTGTACATGAACAACCAGGCGGCAGCGGCGCTGAAACAACAACAGCAGCAGCAGATGCTGGAGCAGCAGAAGCAGCAGTACCTGCACCGGCAGCTCATGGCTGAACAGGTGAGACGCGTCATAACATAACTTCTTGTAGACACTAGAGGGAGCTGTAGGCTCATGAAGCTACAGGCTGACTGACCCGTCTGTCTGTCCGTCTTCTAAACGTGGACTTATTTCTGTGCAGGAGAAACAGCGGCAGCAGGACCAGCAACTGCAGAGACACCTGACCCGACCTCCACCTCAGTACCAGGACCAGTCTGGACCGCCGGCCAATCAGAACCCCTTTCCTCAGCAGCCAGTCAACCAGTTTACAGGTGAGACAGGAAGCTTCATTGATGGAGTGGTTGCAGCTTACAGCAGGTTATATTTAAACAATGTGTATAAATAATAAAACATATCACATTAAATGTACCAGAAACAATGTTGAGACGGGAACTGATCAGAATTGATCAATACTGATGGGATGATAAGTTCCTGATCAGCTTTCTTTCTGGATAATCATTTACCCACGTTATTATGTCCTACTGGGCCTGGACTGGTCCTGGACTGGTCCTGGACTGGTCCTGGACTGGTCCTGGACTGGTCCTGGAGTTTGAGCCCCGGTTTTTAAACTTGGTCTTTGTGTGATTCCTCTAACGGCCAGAAGGGGGAGACAAACCTCAGCTCTGTACCTGCAATGAGAATTTAGTTATTCTGGCTCAGATCGGATTTTAATGTTAAATAAATGTTTTATATTGTGAAGACCATGTTTAATCTCTATGGGAAGGAAAATTAAGTGTTTTAAAATAAGTCATGAATTTCAAATTAAACATCCTCACATTATTATTATTATTATTATTATTATTACTATATTTCTTAGTAATTGAAACTCTAGGTTCACCTTCAACATTTTCCATCTCAGACTGATACGTGAGTGAACGATGCCCTGAGCGTCAGAACAATAAGAACAAAGATGAGCCTGTTTTTCTGTGGACATGATGCTCACCACTGATTTGAATGGGAAATGAAAGTTCCTCATTGTTTCCTCTGGGTTTACGGCTCAATGTGGCGGCAGCAGACCAAACAGGCTGACAGTTAACAAACAGGAATCATTTTTATTATCTGAACTTCTACAAACTGCATCTTTTGTTTCTGCAGTAGATCTTTGTGTCTTATTTGTTTTCTTATTTATTTATTATTGTACAGCCAGGAGGAAAACGATCTCATTAATAATCTCATTAATTATGTATTATTTTCGGCCGTCTAACTGCTGATTGGTTCTTCACAGCTTCCTCTCAGCCAATGGGCAACGTCGGCTCCATGGGAGGCCCCGCCCCCGGGTCTCGCATGTTCCCCCAGAACCAAGGCATGATGGGTATGAACATGGGTCAGGGCGGTGGTCCAGCAGGCGGCGTGGCTCCGCCCCCAGCGGCCAACCAGGCTGACATGAGTCTGGCGTCCTGCGGCGGCGCAGGGGGCGGAGCCGGTGTAGACGTCCTCTACAACAACATGAACCTGCACCCCAACCACCCGGCTCAGCAGGGCGGCCTGCAGCGCCAGCCTTTGGGCCCCATGAGCGCCTCCTACAGGCAGAACCTCATGGCTCAGCGGCAGCAGCACATGAAGGCGCCGCCCAACGCCGCCATGATGAAGCAGCAGCAGCAGCTCGCCATCGCCCGCATGCCGAGTGCCATGCAGAGTAACATGGCATCCAGTCTGCCCGGATCGATGGGCCAGAGCGCCGCCTGGCAGCAGCAGCTCGCCAACCAACCCCCCTCCAGTAACCTTCAACAGCCCGCCTTCAACAACCCCCCCAACGCCTTCCACATGCAGCAGCAGCAGGCCCGCCTCTCCAAGCTGACGCCCGGCGCCGTCCCGTTCGCTGCAAACTCCACCGGGCGGCCCATGGGAGGCCTGAACCCCGCACAGCAGATGATGCAGACAAACATGGGCGCCGCCCAGCAGAGGGCGCCGCCCAACCCTCAGAGCCTGGGCCCGCCGATGGCCAATCAGCAACAGACTCAACAGCAGCAGGCCAATCAGAACCAGGCCGTCCTCTCTGACCTGGCGGCGTTCGGACCGCCGCAGGGCAACGGTCGCCAGGGGCTGCAGTGTAACCAAGGATACCAGGTGAGCAGGACTGCCAACCAGCAGCAGCAGCAGCAGGTGTCCTTCGGCTACAACGTGGCGTCGGGGAGTTTCGCCGCCGAGAGCGAGCTGGTGGACTCCCTGCTCAAGAGCCAGAGCACCCAGGAGTGGATGGCCGACCTGGACGAGCTGCTCGCCAGCCACCACTAGTCACCAACGAGGACGTTTACCTGCTGGTTAGAGCGACGCCAGAGAGCACTCAGGTCAGACCTGCTGGTCCTGGATCAGCTGGAGGCTTCAACCAATCAGCTGTTAGTAAAAACAGCTGCTCTCCTGGTGGGTCAGAACTTTAAATCATCAGTTTGTAGAGAACGGGACGAACACGTCCTCCGTGTTCACACCTGACCTTAACAAACCTGATCTGGTGTCAGTCCACATGTGGACGTGGTCTGGGTCACATTAAAGACCAGCTCCTCACCAGGGCTGATCTGAGGAAGACGAGTTTAACTCATTCATTCATCCACTGGTAGAAATGATCACATGAATCAGAAATAAATATTTAACACATTAACTTATTAGACTGGAGGAGGTGACTCATGCTCTGGAACAAGCTGTAAAGCCTCTCTCTCTCTCTGGAAGCACACATGTTAAGTTATTTTTATTTAATATCATCGTTCTGACGTAAATAAATAAGAACTGTCGCGTTTTTATTGAGAGAAAGAAAGACTTTACAGCTTGTTCTGAAACGTGGATCATCTCCCTGCGACGACGCATGTGGAGAGACATCTAGACCAGGTGTAAATCACATGTTTATGAGAAGTCTGAACGGGGTCTGAAATGACAGGAAGCAGCCTCCAGAAACATTCCTGCTCTTAAACCGGTTTCAGACTGGTTTCAAACTGGTTTCAGGCTGGTTTTAAACTGGTTTCAGACTGGTTTTAAACTGGTTTCAGGCTGGTTTTAAACTGGTTTCAGACTGGTTTCAAACTGGTTTCAGGCTGGTTTTAAACTGGTTTCAGGCTGGTTTCAGACTGGTTTCACACTGGTTTCAGGCTGGTTTCAGACTGGTTTCAGACTGGTTTCACACTGGTTTCAGGCTGGTTTCAGACTGGTTTCACACTGGTGTCAGGCTGGTTTCAGACTGGTTTCAGACTGGTTTCAGACTGGTTTCAGACTGGTTTCAGACTGGTTTCAGGCTGGTTTCAGACTGGTTTCAGGCTGGTTTCAGACTGGTTTCAGACTGGTTTCAGACTGGTTTCAGACTGGTTTCAGACTGGTTTCAGACTGGTTTTAGACTGGTTTCAGGCTGGTTTTAGACTGGTTTCAGGCTGGTTTCAGACTGGTTTTCAGACTGGTTTTAGACTGGTTTCAGACTGGTTTTCAGACTGGTTTTCAGACTGGTTTTCAGACTGGTTTTAAACTGGTTTCCAGCTCTTTCCTACCAGGAGTCTAATCTGAACGCCTCCAGTCTGACCGTTTTATCGATGGAGTCGCACTAAGACTACTACTGATCCTGTGGCTCAGTGTTTAAACCACTGTACTCGCCCCCACAGCGCCACCTAGAGACTTTTTCTGTAACTGACGTTCCACCTTAAATGCTAGCATTAACGAGTCGCCTTTAAAGGACCACGGCTGTTTTTACATGTTTGATGCGTGTCAACAGGAAACCGGTTCTCGTCACGCCACGGATTCATGACCCCACTGTGGTGTTACTGTTCCTGCAGCTCGGTCATTTTCATATTTAAACACAAATGCTGCCGGGCAAACTATTAAAATACCTCAAACAGTGGAGCTGGGTGTGTTTAGGGAAATCACCGCTCAGTGATTTCCTCCTGATAGACTTCTGTGGAGTTTATTTAGTTTTCTTTTCTTCTTTTCATTAAAACGTGTAAAAACAGAAACGTGGTCGCTTTAAGATGTGACGTTCTCCACGATGATGATCTGGAGAAACCCGCCGCTGTAACGCTGCGTTTCTACCTGAGAACAGAGGCCCTGAATTTGGTCTGACAGGCTGTGAGCATGTTAAAACAACAACGTTCTCCTAAAGAGGAACAAACGATAGACCAACATATGGTTATGACTTTAAATGAATTAAAATGTTCATGAAGAGTCTTTAGAGCTTTGAGATGCAAAAATCATGTCTGCCTGTAAGACCAGGTTTAGGGCAGTAAGAACCCTCTTCACTCCTCCTTCAGTTTATAAAGATAACTTTAACTTTTAGACTTGGTTTTAATGAACTTTCTAACAATGAACAAAGGACCTGAAACTATGAATCTGACGGTTCCTGGTTCTAGATTCAGTTTGAATTTATTCAGAATTAACAAAACAAAATTGAGTGTTTTAAATGATGTGATGAGTTTTACCAGCAATAGAAACGCAGCGTTACAGCGCCTCCTTAAAAACAAGCTGCATCAGCATCTCTGATCCTTTCTGACCAATTTAAGGTGGACCTGAGGCCGACGGTCCAGTTTAAGGTGGACTGAGACCTCGTGGTCCGGTTTAAGGTGGACTGAGGCCTCGTGGTCCAGTTTAAGGTGGACTGAGGCCTCGTGGTCCGGTTTAAGGTGGTCGTCTTATCTACTGTACTGTTTGGATCCTTCAGAGCTGCGTGTTTTATTTGTGGTGGCTGAAGGAAGCGCTGGCGGCCGGCCTCTTGTTCTGGTTCTGTTGTGTAAATGTCTATAAATATATTTTTTGTATGTTGGCCTTTCCTAATGATCTGGAGAAGATAGATGTTATTTTTATATATTGCAGCGGAGGTTTTGTAAGTATTTTATACTTTTGATATGTTCTCTGTAAAACAAAGAGTATTATGTAAATATAGTTCTTTAGAAACAACTGGACTGTCTCTGTTCTTATTGGTCCGACATCAGCCGACACAAATAAACAGTCAAACATCATTTAAACGTGAAATACCTTTAAAACATCTAAAACTTCAGAGGTGGTTTTAAATGTTAACATTTTATTCTAAGCCGGTGTCTAAATGTTTTTCTTATGACGTCACATTCATCGCTGCACAAACACGAGTTAAAAAGGTTTACAGGTCGTTAGGGATTAAAACTACAGATAAATACAAACTGAATAAAGCTATTACTGTTTAACCATTTAATATCATTTAGAATTAGAAAGACTTGTTTAAAGATGAATGACGTCGTTAGCTGGAGGCTAAGCTTTAAACATTTATGTTTAGCTAAATGCTACCTCGTTAAATTAAACCTTTAATTTATTACATTTTACCTTTAATCGTTCTCATCCTTTGAGTCAAACAGTTTCATCAGGTCAGGCGCTGACCTGGTCCAGACAACAGCTGACTTTAGCCCCTCCCCCTGAGAGGAGGGCTCACCTGGCTGTCACCTGCACCCTCCTCTGTCTCTGTGTCCAGCTGAGTTGTTTCAGTCGGTTCAGTCTCACGCTGACTCAGGCTGCAGACATGTTGGAGGACGTGGTCTTCCTCGGTGCCGTCACCGTCCTCGGCGTCCTGGAGCAAGGTGAGGAGAGAGAGGGGCATGCTGGGAAAATATCAGGAGGCTCTTAAAATCTGCTGAAAAAATAATGGAGTCTGGTTCAGGTTCTTAGTTTCTAAATTCTATTTTGTCTGTTTTATTCCATATTTTTACATGAATCAAGTTTTTTAACTTTTATTCTAGTCTGATTAGATTTAGACTTTTATCTCTTTTGTCTCATTTAAAGCGTCTCGTGGACAGTAAACTCTGTGTTTGTTTTTCTGAAACAAATTTGCATGGACATCAGACTCAGACTGACCTTTTCTTTGCGTCTCTGACTCATTTATTCGTGTATTTAAGGTTCTTCTTCTGTGCAGCTTATTTCTCTCTGCAGGTCATTTACGCCAGGAGGAAGTATTCGGTGTCTCCGCCCACCACGGCCGGACCGCCGGAGTTTGAGAGGGTCTTCAGAGCTCAGTCAGTTTGTGTGTTCGTATGTTCCTCAGACTGTGGAGATAATTAACTTATCAACATGAACGTGTTCTGTTTGTCCAGAGCAAACTGTTCAGAGTATTTCCCCATCTTCATCGCGGTGCTGTGGACGGCTGGAGTCTTCTTCAGCCAAGGTGAGGAGACAGGAAGTAGAGATGGGAGACAGGAAGTCAGTTTGTGTGGAATGAAAAGTTGACACGTGTGTGTGTTTCAGGTCTGTCTTCAGTCTGTGGTCTGCTGTATTTATACGGACGCCTCTCTTATTTCCGTGGATACTCAGAGTCGGCTCAGGGACGGTAAGAAACGAGGTCTAAATGTGAGGAACCAGGAAAACTGGTTCTTCTGATGACCCAGGAACAGACTCAGACCAGTGAATCTTTACTTGTTGTAAAGTTAAAGTTCCTAAAATCACGTTCTCCTTCCAGTCTGGCTCCGCTCTACTTCAGCGCTCAGGTTCTCTGGGTTCTGATCGGGTTCTCTGCTGTCGGTGTTTTCCTCTCCTTCTGTCGAGTCTACCTGAACGTGGATCTGGTACAGGAGGTCTGCTCGGCCCTGGGCCTGTTCTGAGGAGGAGGAGGAGGAGGAGGACTGATTGTGTTTCTGTTAACTCTTCATCATGTGACTGTCGTTCAGTAAAAAGTGAAACCAGTTTATTTAAGGTGGACTGTGTTCCTGTAGTGATCAGGTCTGAGCAGCAGATGGAGCCAAACTTCATCTTTTGTCTCATCAGCTGTTTGTCTCAGATTTCATTATGTTAAATGCCTTTAAACGTCACATGATGCATTCAGGTGTAATTAACCTTCTGATACGTGGTGCTGCGTCTGATGAAGATTAAAATCATTTTAATGTTTTATTGTGAAATCTGGTCTTTTACTTTCTAAATATCTGATGTTTTCCATAAACATGAGACGCTGTAGAGGTCAAGGTTCAACATTTAGACAGAGTGAAGTATTATCTGGGTTTAAATCTCTTTCAGGTTTAATGTGATAAAGTTTCTGTAAAATACTGAAATGAATGAATTCAGTTATATGTGGATATGACAGTAAAGCTAACGTACTGTGAGCTAGGTCCAGAGCACTGGGCTGCTCTAGAGTCACTGTGATTATATCTTTATTTACTATTTAAAATATATATTTTCTTCTAGATATTAACATTAGTGAAGCATTTATAAGTCATGAAACACGTTAGCTAGCTGGAGGCTGGAGGCTGTTGGTCTACACGTCATTCATTCATGTTGTTGTGGAAACATCTGAACGTTCAGACCAGGTTCACCAGATAATCCAGAAGTACAGACGTTAGCCGTCAGTCTGACACGGGTCAACATCCGTCTGTTAAAGATCCACCATCAGAACCGAGATGGTTCCACCACAGGAGCTTTAATGTTTTTAATCATTTCAGGACGTCTCTTAATGAAAGAGGTTTGAGCTCCTGTTTGGTCTCATCCACGTCGTTTCACCATGAACCTGAACCTGTCACAGGTGGATTGTGGGTAATGTGTGTGTGAGGTTAGGCTTTTCTCACGGTGCAGTTGCAGTCACGCCTGAACGTGTACGATCCACGCAGACACACGCGTGTTGTTGGCGTGAGGAATGTGGACGTGCTTTTATTTTTAGCCTGTTCTTCAGCACCAGTTGTTGTTTTCAGCGTCAGAATAACTTTCCATCCAACAACAGCTGTTTCACTTTCTGTTACCGTCTGACTCCGCCCACCACAAACGACCACGGTCACTAAAACAAAGGCTCCCATCAGCCGTCCATCGACGTCCTGAAAATACAGCTCAGACGTCCAGAAGGCTCAGAGACGAAACAACAACCAGAGACGAAGAAAACAACAAAGTGTCAGAAAATAGAAAATGTTTTTAATGTTTTCTCTGCCCTCCATCCACCCTGACCTCCTCCTCCTGCTGCAGCTCATTAACGGTGATATTAAATAAAGGCCAAAGCCTGAGATGACGTTCCACTGAAACC
The DNA here is from genome assembly GCA_005024645.1 of Planiliza haematocheilus. NCBI lineage: Eukaryota > Metazoa > Chordata > Actinopteri > Mugiliformes > Mugilidae > Planiliza > Planiliza haematocheilus. The sequence goes on from SRSE01000073.1 coordinate 160,851, forward strand.
TTTACTGATAAATGTGCTGAGGGTGAACAGATCGTCTCGTTGTTTTTCTCTCGTATGGTGTTGAACGACTTTATCTCCTGAAACTCTGCAGATGTTTGAGTTGGTGAGAAACGTCAGGAAAGAGTTGGAGATAAGGAGGTGGCCTGCTCCTTCATTTCCCTTCATGAGCTCATCGACAAACTCCAGTAAGATATTCCCTCCACTCTGGGCCGGTCCGTGTCCTCACTAGTGCAGAACAGTCTTGTGTGTTTCAGACTTTTACGAGCTTTAAGTTTTGCTCGTATAAACGTCTATAAAACAGAAACAGGACGAGGAAAACATGGAAACCTGCAGAGCTCCACGGCTTTTAAATCCAGACCTCGTCTACCCAAACTGCACTTAAACTCGTTTTAATGGACTTTCAGTGAGGAACACGTTTACTCTGAACTGTGGGATACTCCATGTACAAATATCTGATCCAGACCTTAAAGACTTTCCCTTTGAAATCAAGCTGAGTTCTACCTTAAATGATCGATATTATCTGATTTTAAATGACTGGAATCAGTTAAATGATATATAGATAGATATAAACAAACAGAATATCAGAATCTCTGTGGTTTAAATAACGTAAAGTTATTTAAGTTTAGAAATGATTTCTCATTAGTGACCAAGCTAACAACACTGACTGATGTTAGCTAGCATGTTAGCAGCTAGCATGTTAGCAGCTAGCTCTCAAACCTACAGTAACTGTTGCTGCCATCGTCACGTTAATGGGATTAGCTTTAGCTAAAGCTAACGGTCAAGGCTCTTTCTTCTTCTTCTTTTTTTAAATGTCTGTAACTGAAGAATCATATAATAATGTTTGAAAGATAAAATTAAAAAGTGTGACTCGTTCATTAAACGTTTTATTTCATTTAACGTGAAAATGTGATAAGTGGGCGGGGCTTAATATTGAAATGTTTTAATCGCACGGGTTTTAAAGAATATTTATTTCATATTTACTTTCCATTAATGTGTAACATACTGTGAGAATAAATTAATTATATTTATTCTAAAGTTGAACTCTAAATCTAAATTGTTTAATGAGGTTGACGCTCCCTGTTTATCTAAATCATCTTCATCTTTTTTCCCCAAGCACCTTATTTCCTTATTTTATCTTATGTTATTTTTTAATATATTTATTATTCATACAGACCATGTTTACATCCTCCATGGTCTGTTTGGAAAGTTAAAACATTTATAACATATTATTGTATTTTTTGTTTTCTGTTCCTTAAACGTGTCTTGTAGTTGAACGTCATGTTGCTCAGATTAAATTATTCCCAGGGGACAAAAGTTTTCTGAATCTGAATCTGAATCAACTTCTCAACCTTTTTCAAACAATAGATTCGCTATTGCGCATGTCACATGATGCTGCCTTCAGGTGATGTAGGAATGTATAACTCCAGGTCTGTTTGAGTGATTCTCATGTGAATAATAGAGAACGTTAGGCTCCTTAAATCCTGATTAGAGAATAAATAACTTTGTTAACGTAAACATGAGTCGAATTTGTATTTATTTATTGATCTATGTCTTTCCACTGTGGTTTTGCAGCTAATTTTATTCATGTCACTTCTCCTTTTTATTAGTTCCACTTCATTCATTCAGTCATCTTGAGCTTTGGTGTCTCTTTGTAGACACTTTGGACATGGTCTTGCACCATGTGTGGTTATCGTCCTCTCATCTCACTACGTGCTGTGTCTGCTATATGTGGATGAAATGAGAAGAAAACCTCTTTAACCTTTGACCTTTGAGGTGGAATTAAAGTAAAAACTCAAACTGTCCCTTTTTGGCCTTACATGACGTGGACATAGCTTTTCCACCAATATCTCAACAATCAACAACACCAATCTTCTTGTCGCTTTAAATGCTTTGTTTGCTGCCTCTTTCTTTTATTATTTTATTAATACATTTTATTATAAAAAGTACTTATTATTAAGTCTTTTTCTTTTTTGATCAGGAAAGACAAAAACAGTTTAAAGAACATTCTCAAATCAACCGATTATAGTATTTTTTTAGATTAAACCCTCGTAACCACATAAATACATAAAGATGCCGAGTGTCCCTGAAGGCAGCACTCGTAAGCTCCGCCCCCCGAGGCCAAGTGGAGATTTTCCCAGAGAGTTTGAAAGTTGTCAACAGAGAGAAGAAGAAGAAGAAGAAGAAGGAGGTGAAGGAGAAAAGGAGGAGAAGACGAAGAAGAGTTAGCGGCTTCAACCCGACAGCAGAGCTCGGAGGAGGAGGAATGGGCTGCAGCCACAGCAAGGTGAGAAACACCGGCGGAAAGCACTCGGGTCCCGTTAGAAGTTGACTTGAGTTTCGGCGGGTGGAGGTTCATTAGCAGGCGGCCGGCGGCGGAGGGAGGCTGCTGCCGGGCCACGAAACGTGCCGGGAATGAAGGTCCGAGCAGCGGGGCGAGTGTCCGGAGACATCCCGCCGGATTAATCAGCTCATCACAAACCACCAGAAACAAGATGGAGGTTTTATCAGACGCAGAGGAAACGATCATTAAAAGAAATAAAATCAGCGGGACCGTTATGTTCCTCCTCTGAACATCTGTTTTTAATCATCGGCTTTGAATCTCAGACGTTTCTCACGGTCCCTTTTTAAGAAGATAAAACGGTTAAAACCTCTAATATCATCCTGTTTGAGATAAAGTGATATTTTAACGCGTTTATTGTGACTTTAAAATGAAAAACGTGACTGATTAGATAAAAACAGATCAATTAAATGATGAATTTAATGTCTAAATATTAATGTTATGTGTCGTTAAATAGTTTATAATCGCAGTTCTTTAATTTCAGACACACTTGAACTCAGCTGAAGTTTGACAGCTGGTGGTTATTGATAGAAAATGACTTCATGTGTTGTCCAGTATGAGGTCCGCGGGCTGATCTGTACCGGAGGCCTGCTTTTATACGGACAGATATTTATTAGTTTTATTAGTTTTACGACAGAGTGCGTCGGTTTTCTGCTTCTGGTTTTAGAGACATCATCTGAATATTTGAAGCTTATTTTTGTGGCAAATGTCAGAAAAACATCTCTGCTTCTTCTCAGTGTTAAGATTTGAAGCCAAACTGTCAGAAATGAGAGCTGCCATCTTGTTTGGGTGACATTAAAGACACGCCTCCTCCCAGATAGTAGGACACACCCCTTGAACGTCACCTACATTATCTAGATAACAGTACCTGCTAGCTTGCTAGCCTTAAATCAACTATTTTCCCCCTAGATTAGCTGTGCTCGTAGCTTGGTAGCTGTGCCATTAGCGTTTACTTGCTAATCATGGTTCATTGAGTAATGTTGAGGTCACTGATGACAACGATGCAAACAAATCTGAGATCGTGACATTCAGAGCACCTGGTTTTTATGTCAGCCATCTTGACTTGTCTTTAAATGTTGTGGATGCTTGTTGATAATTCTTCTAGTTAACAGTAACTGCTATCTTGCTAACTCCATATATTGCACTCTTATCTTGCTAGCTGTGACATTAGTATTTACTTGCTAGTTAGCTTAACCGTCAGCGTTACAGCGTTAACTCGTGGAATGCCAACAACTTGACGACCGCGTTGCAAACAAATCTGAGATAGTGAAGAGTGTGGAGACGTACTGAGACCCAAACACATGGACAGAGCATTAATCCAGATAAGGGACGTCCTGTAAGGAGCCGCTGGACTCTTGTGTTGGTTTAGTAAAAACATTCAGATAATAGTTGATGCAGTGATTCCTCCTCAGGGAGGAGTTGCGTTGTCAGAGGACCAGTTTGAGAAGGTGTTGTGTCACATGAAAGCCGAGTGAAGCTTTGATTAGCTCAGAATAGAAACAGACTGCTGAAAGAAGCTTAAGAGTCTGAGCTGCTGCTGGAGGAGATCCACACTGATGCCTTTAATGGCATTTGAGAGTTTAAGACATGAGGAAGAAATGTATTTACTTATGAGAAGCCTTGATTAAGAGGTTTTTATTCTGTCTTTTTGAGCCGACGTCGTTCCTCCTGTCGCTCTGTCGTGTTGATTGTGTCATGATGTGTTTGTGTCTGCACTTGTTATAATCCATCCACAGCCTGTGTGTAGTTGAGCCTTATTTGGCCTTCTGATTGGTCTATTGACCAACAACCAGAGAGCTCAGTGTTTCCTAACAAAGCCTGAATCCAAAAGTGAAGAAAGTGATCAAACCCAGATGATGAGTTACCTAACGCTCAGCCAGAGGCCACGCCCTGCTCCAGTGAGTCTACTCCTTAGATCCTGGGAGTCATGTGTCCTCATCACAAAATATGTCAACGGAGACTCAAGGGCAGATGCTAATACTGATGCTAACAGCTAGCATGTCAGCGCTGCTTCCCTGCAGTTTGTTTGTGCTCACAGAGACTCTGAAACTAAAGCAGGAAGATTTCCACCAACGTTCTGCTCTAAGTGGGTGTTAGCGACGTGTAGCATTGGTTAGCATCGTAGCATGAAGGTTATGGGTTCTAAGCTGCTGGCCTCAGATGACGTGTACGTCTACTGTTCCTCTTCTCGCTCCAACATCTGTAGTTTTACAGCCGACACATGGAGCTCTGTGGAACAGCTGTAGAGTCACAATGAAAGATGGAACGGCTTCATTTTACACATTCAAAGAGTAAAACATAAGACGTTGTTTGGTGAGACCTTCAAAGACGCCACCTTGACATTAAGACGACCTGAACCTGAAATTAGACGCTCCAACGTTGACTCAATATTTGTGGCGTGTGGACGTTAACAGCTCGCGTTATGATTCACGCCCGTCCAGTTGTTTCTGCCAACAGATGGTCGACCGACGCGCCGAGGCTGAAGTTTTCCACAGACCTGAACGCCACACGGGCTTCATGTCTGTGAGGAAGATGTTTTTAGACAAGTTAAAAACCCAGAAGAATTGAATGGACTTCTGTGTGGCTCGTTAGTGCTCCTCAGTCTGAACTAAATGACCTCTGACGGTTTGATTTAAAGAAACGACACCACAGGAAAAATAAACCTAAACAGGAAGTACTGAGGTTCGTATTGAACATTCACCTTTCCACAGAAGATTGACAGAGTCAGGAGGAACTGAAAACGACTCAGATGGCCAAATACTTCTATTCTCTAAATGAATGTTGTTTGGTTTGATGAACAGTTGAACCAGAGATGTTCAGTTTGTTTTCATCTTAAACAAAACAACAAAATGATCAAACTCAAACCGACTCGATGTAATCACATCCGTTTGTTTCCACTCATGTTTCTGGAAAAAGCCCAAACCTCAAAAGTGAATTAATTCTTTATACAAAGACAGAGATGCTTGTAGATACTAAATGATGATGATGCTATGCTACGCTACGCTAGCAGCAAGATAACAAGCCCAAGAACACAAGTGGTTCTACAAGAGAACGGTTCAAGAAGAACCAGATGAATGTTTAGGAACAAGTCAAAGTCCTGACCTTAATCCAAGAGAAATGTTGTTGTTGGACCTGAAGCAGCAGTTGATGTGAGGAAACCCACCAACATCTCAGAACTGAAGTGGTTCTGTTCTGAACGTTTGAGTCTGTTCTGTAGCTTCAGCTTCTGTTGCTCATAATGTGAACGTAGCATCTGATCCTAACGAGCTCATTAAAACCAGTTAAACTCATAAACTCAATCTAAAGCATCGGTCACGTTTAACTTTAACAGTTTCTCTTCTGATCTTATTTGATTTTATCCTTGTGTCATAGCCAGCACTCTTCTTCTTCTCTTCTTCTCTTCTCTTTTGACACTAGCTGACTACCATTAAAACACAAGCAGAAGAAGAAGTAGTCTTCCTCTTCTTCACCACATTGTCCATGACGAGCTTCTCTCTGATTGGTTCCTGCTGCAGCTTCTTCCTGTTTCCACTGTTTGACGTGAGACATTCAACACGTTGAAGCTTGGTCTCCATGAGTTTGACCTTCGTTGACGGGACGTTGACTCTGGGCGTATTTAAACTCCTGAGTATTTCTGACACGAGGCTGAGAGTCCAGGTTGAAGTGTGGTGGATTCAGAGGGAGGCTGTGGGAGGGAGCTCCTGAGACGCAGCACTCTTCATATTTTGTGTTTTTGTGGTTTTTCTGAGGAGGAAAACAATCATTACTGTCGCACAGAGACACGACAGGAAGTGGCTGAAAAATAAATCCAGAGCGGCTGCAGAAACCGTTCAGATCCCAGTTCATAGGATGATGATGCTCCGTTCACGAGAAGCTGCAGAACTAGATTTACTCTGATTTATTCTAAACACATTTACACGTTCGTTAAAAACTGGAGCTGCTCGTGACTAATTCAGCTTCTAAACGTGGTCTCACATTTGTGGTTGGACTGACTCTGATCTCTGCAGCGTCTGAGTTACAGGATGTGTGACTCACAGGTCAAAGGTCAACCTTTAATGATGTCAATCTGTCCAAGTCCTTCTAGGAGTCACAGTCTTCATTTTAAAGTCTCCAGCTCCTGATCTTAGACGTAGATAAACTTTATTGATCCAAAGGGAACTTGCTCAAAGTGACTTATCTTTAAACATTGAGTCCCTCTCTGGTCCTAGATGTCCTGGAGTTGGTCTCCTGTGTCTTCCTAAAGTCTGTCTTTGTCTTCTCCTCGACCACTAAACAAGGATCTTCATTATCAGCTGATATTCATCCTCAGTAACCTGATCATACGACTCAAGAAGCTGCAGATAGTTTCTGTGAATGTCCTCCAGCTCTGGACGTCTGGTCGTTCTGACGTCCTGGTTCTTGGATTTTACTTTATCACTAGAACCAAACCTCTGGGCTCTACCTCTGTATAGGTCCGGTCTCTGGTGGAGATAAGAGAGAGTCTGGTTTTGGTTCCGTTCTTTTGTTCCATGTTATTATTGTGTTCCATCAGTGTTCTGCGTTCTATCCAGGATGAACTGATAATGATCTATCACTGGATCAGGCCTAGACCCTGTGACCTGCTGCACAAATGCTGATCAGAGGAACCTTCATCAGCAGCTAGCTAATGCTAATGCTAATCCTAGCTTACTGCAGCCTGGGGCCAAATGGCTGCTGCAGTCTGTGGATAAAATATGATCATAAACAAGATGTTCTAGCTGCAGGAACGTGGAACCAAACAGCAGCTCAATCACACGTTTGTGTGCAGAGGAGAAGGAGTCCTGGTCTGATTTATGGCTTTTTGTTTTAAGAGCGAGGGCCCCTGTGATGCCTGCAGGAACATATGCTTCTCCTCACCAGCACCACCTCCTCCTCCTCCTCCTCCTCCTCCTCTTCCTCCTCCTCCTCCTTCGTCCTCCTTCACCTCCTTCTTCATCTTCAAACACGTCATCGTGTTGCTGAGCTCCACGTCGACGTGTTTGAACCAGAGATATTTATTGTTTCAGCTCCGAGTTTAAATAAAGCGCTCGTCTATTTTTCAGAGCAGTTTAAAGTGTTTCTACACTGTGTGTGTGAGAGTGTGTGAGAGTGTGTGAGAGTGTGTGAGAGTGTGTGAGAGAGTGTGTGTGAGTGAGTGAGTGTGAGTGTGTGTGAGTGTGTGTGAGTGTGTGTGAGTGTGTGAGAGTGTGTGAGAGTGTGTGAGAGTGTGTGAGAGTGTGCGTGTGCGTGTGTGTTTTAGGGTGTGATAGTTTGGCCTCTCTGTGTTTGAGCAACGTGATGGTGTGATGAGGCAATACAGTAAATATTTCAGAGTTTGGACACAGGCCTCACAGAGAGTGAGCTGCAGAGATCAGGGCTGAGTGTCGTTGGTTCATCAGGAACCATCAGGTCTGATCAGCTTTTAGTAGCTTTAGCTTATTTCACCTCACAGGGTTGGAGCTAAAGTTACTGTTAGCATTTAAACTTTAGCTGCAACTTTGACGGCTAATGTTAGCATTCACAGCTAAGCTTAAATGCTAATATTAGCTTTATGAAGCTACCGCTAAATTTAAAAGTAATCTGAGCATTTAAACTTCAACGCTAACTTTATAAACTTTAATTTTAGCAACTAAACTTTAAACCTGTATCTCTGTAGAGTTCATCAAGTTTAAATCTTAATGTTAACTTTATAAAGTTGGCTGTTAGCTTAATATTTGGTTTTATTGTTTAACTGTGTGAACAGCGACTGGATGGATTTATCAGGAGCGTTAATCGCTGCTGTCATACTTTAGAGCTGACATTCATTGAGCTCTGCTATCAGTGTTTTGGTGGAACAGGTTTTCTGTTCTAATCTGAGCTCCAGGGTTCAGGTATGTGGACCGGCCTGAAGGCCTTTGTTTATCTGAGCGACAGCAGAAACTGTCCAGTAGCAGCTGAAGTTACGTAACGTCGACAGAAAGGAGGGAAAGTTACAGCATCAGTCATGTGGAGACTAATGAGACGCTTTCATAACCACCTCCCTGCTCCAGTTTAACACCCAGACCTCAGCCAGGGTCCAACAACAACAACGCTGCTGCTGCTGCTGCTGCTGCTGGTCCAGCTTCAGCCTCCATTCATCACCTGTTCACATAAAACGACTCAGTCCATGAGTCTGACGTGTCTCTGGGTTAGAAACCAAACCTCACTGCTCTAAATGTTTCATGGTAGATGTTTTAAATCATACTCAGTCTAGTGTGTAGATAGTGAATCTTTTCTGACTCTGAATACGTGAACACGTCGTCACTGAAACATTTTCCTCTTCTTGTTCTCATCAGAAGAAAAGCAAAGGCAAGAAAGGAGAGAGGAATCAGAAAGGCAACAGCAGCCGAGATGATGGAGGTGAGCGTTTTATTTATGTCTAATGTATTTACATGCGTGTGCTCAGACTGTGGTTTCCTCCTCTGACGCTCTCACTTCCTGTTTCCTCCTCTTGTTTCTGTCTGATGTTGAGATGTTTCACTTTAAAGGTTCAGACGTTACAGCAGAGACGGCGTCTACTAGTTCTACTTTATGAACTCTAGTCTTTTATTGGAGTAATGTCCAGACGCACCGAGCTAACATCAAAGATCCACCAGGCCGGGACGTCTCTGCACCAGAAAGTCGCACTTGAACGCACCACAAACTTTACAGCTAACAGCCAGCTGGTACATAAATAACTCTTCATACCAGCAGGGGGCAGTAGTCGGTATTTATCGTTAGAAACAGGAAACGGGAAGCGCTGCTATTAGCTAGGAGGCTAGGAAGCTAGGAAGAGCTACTGTACAGGAGCTGATTTGTTTTAGTTGCTAAATGCTAAGCTATCAAAGCTGAATAGCCTGTTAAGTGTTTATTTAAGCCACTAAACAGAAATATTTTTAGATGCGCTAACATTAGCAGTAAGTGACGCCTGGCTCAGTAACAGGAAGTGAGCTAACGTGACCTAACCACTTAAAGTTCAGTCTCCAGCGAGCAGGTTTTTATTCTGTCAGGATGTCACCGTGTCTTTGATGACCCAGGTTAGCTAGGTGGCTAGGTGGCTAGGTGGCTAGCTGGGACATGCTATGATGCTGTTAGGTCTCCAGGATGGAAACAAACAGATGCTGTGTTGTCAGCTCTGATTAATATGACGTGAACAGATGAAGATGATTGTTATCAGTTCCTGAACACACGTCTGTTGTGAAGGTGTGACTCACAGCTGACGGTTAACGCCGTCGCCTCATTTCCTCCTGTTTATGAGACACAAACCGCTCATTTCAAGCCTGTAACATGTCGTCATGCAGATGTTTGAACTCACTTTAACGTGAATGAAGCAGAATAAAATAACTGGCTGGGTTTAGGTGAGTTTTGGTCAAAACACACGGAAGTAAAAGAATAAAACAAAGGCTGCTCTTTGTGTCTGCAGACAAGCTCCAACCGGTCAACTCCTGAATTTACTCTGGGATTATTAGAAAACTACAGAAACAACAGGGACAAGAAAATATTATATAAAGCCTGGAAGCAGCTTTAGTTCCCACCACATCACATTTGAACTCATTGTGTTTGTGGCAGTTTAACGTTCAGGTTCATCCAAAGTGACGACGTCATTGAGGCTGAATGTTTTTATGCTCCTGTGTCTACACGTCCATGATGTAATTACCAGGTTATGGGAAACAAGCTGTGAATCAGTGAGAAGACGGGAATGAGGACAGGTCCATCACTGAGACTGTCCCCAGACGACACATTCATTATATGATTACACCTAAAGACATGTCAGAGGACCCTGTAGTCTCTGTAGTGTCTCTTCCTGTAGAGGACAGTGTCTCTGTGTCTCTTCCTGTAGAGGACAGTGTCTCTGTAGTGTCTCTTCCTGTAGAGGACAGTGTCTCTGTAGTGTCTCTTCCTGTAGAGGACAGTGGTCCTCATTACTCCTGTCTCCTCTTGTAGAGGACCAGTGTCTCTGTGTCTCTTCTTGTAGAGGACAGTGGTCTCTGTGTCCTCTTCTTGTAGAGGACCAGTGTCTCGTGTCCTCTTCTTGTAGAGGACAGTGTCGCTGTGTCTCTTCCTAGAGGACATGTCGAGTACTTCCTGTCTCTTCCTGTAGGAGGACAGGTCTCTGTAGGTGTCTTCTTCCTGTAGAGGACATGTCCTGTAGTGTCTCTTCTGTAGAAGGACACTGTCTCTGAAGTGTCTCTTCCGTAGAGGCTGTCTCTGAAGTGTCTCTTCCTGTAGAGGACACTGGTCCGATGTCCGCTCCCTGTAGAAGACATGTCTCTTCCTGTCTCTTCCTGTAGAGGACAGTGTCGCTGTGTCTTTCCTGTAGAGGACAGTGTCTCATTACTTCCTGTCTCTTCCTGTAGAGGACAGTGTCTCATTACTTCCTGTCTCTTCCTGTAGAGGACAGTGTCTCATTACTTCCTGTCTCTTCCTGTAGAGGACAGTGTCTCTGTAGTGTCTCTTCCTGTAGAGGACAGTGTCTCTGTAGTGTCTCTTCCTGTAGAGGACAGTGTCTCTGTAGTGTCTCTTCCTGTAGAGGACAGTGTCTCTGTAGTGTCTCTTCCTGTAGAGGACAGTGTCTCTGTAGTGTCTCTTCCTGTAGAGGACAGTGTCTCATTACTTCCTGTCTCTTCCTGTAGAGGACAGTGTCTCTGTAGTGTCTCTTCCTGTAGAGGACAGTGTCTCTGTGTCTCTTCCTGTAGAGGACAGTGTCTCTGTAGTGTCTCTTCCTGTAGAGGACAGTGTCTCTGTAGTGTCTCTTCCTGTAGAGGACAGTGTCTCTGTAGTGTCTCTTCCTGTAGAGGACAGTGTCTCTGTAGTGTCTCTTCCTGTAGAGGACAGTCTATAATCAGTTCATTTCGTTGACTCGTGTCTCGGCAGGTAAAGGTACGTCAGGGGACGTCTGTCTCGAGAAGCAGCTGGAGCGCTTTGAGTGGCAGTTGAGGATTTTAAAGGACGTGTTCTCAGCCAATGGGAACTCAGAGAGGGCGGAGCTACTGAGAGACCACGCTGATGAGGAAGTGTGCACCCTGGTCCTGAGCATCCTTGATAAGGTAACGAGGTTCTGACGTCACATGACTCAGCAGCTGTTAGCAGAGGAATAAATGATTTTATTTTAATTAAGGCGTCTATCATCGTGGCCACCGGGGGCAGCAGTGAGCATCTGTACGTCTTAATTCACCAGAATAAAATCGGTGCTTTTAGTGTTAGCGTCTTTAAACATGATGCTGGAATGTTATTCACAGAGGATGCTAAGCTAACACCATTATTACCACCGTTAGCTATGCCCTGTTTTGTTAGCATGCTGCTAGCATTCGTCGTATTATTTGTCTATTATATATTATTTATCTTAAAATATGCACCATCTACCTGGTCTCTGTTTATGCTAGCATGCTAATGCGTTTACGTTTTTCCCGTCGTTGATTTTTCAGGTGAAAACGGAGACGACGGCCGATCTGAACGTCCTGCACGAACAGAAAAGTAAATGTGCTACAGAGCAACATGAGAGACACGTGGAAGGTAACGAACAAATCTAAAATCATCAGCATTCACTCAGCTCCTCCTGGCTTTCTTTGTTTGTGCTTAAAGACAATCATTCAGTCTGGGCTGAGGGTTAGGGTGACGTCCCTGGATGTCTGGTTTAAATCACACGTACAGACGTTGGTCCAAACTCAGGCTGGGTTGATGATCTGGACTTTAACCAGAACCATGAATCAGTCTGGTCCCATCAGGTCTCCTCTGGCTTCCAATAGATTTTAAGATCTTACTGGTGACTGTTTGACTTCTTCCTGGTTCTATCTCTGATCTTTTACTTTGAGCAAACAGAATGTGACCAAGGATCAAACCAGATCAGCTGACTCTGTCATCTCCTTTTACTGGAGAACCTTCCCTGCTTTTAGTTGAGTTTTATGTGTTTAAATGTCTTGGTTTTATGTTTCTGCTTCTAAAATAATAATAATAAAAAGGTTGTCCAGCTGCAGGGCGTCGCATCACATGCTGCTATCAGCAGTCGTAGCTTAGTTACTGCAGAAAATAACAAACAGAGGATGAAGCACATGAGCCTCTCAAATCTTAAATCACTAAAGACGTGCAGCATCTAGTTAGAATGACCTTTAAATGCTAACGCTGCTAGCATTGATCCACAGAGACCAGAGACCTGGACGGAGCAGGGTTGACCCGGGTCACATGGTGGTCTTCAGGTCACGTGACGCCGCCCTCAGAATAAACTGAGCTGGTCTTTGTTTCCTGCAGAGCTGCAGACGAAGCACCAACAGGAGAAAACTCAGCTGACGGAGAAGTTCCAGGAGGCTGAAGACGTCCTGAAGGTGAAACATGTGAATGAGAAAGTCACGAGCTGATAAATGTGTAAAACCTCTGAGGTTCCTCTGTTCAAGATCAAGATAAAACCAGCATCCTGCTCCATCTTCTTCTTCTTTGGTTTTTAGCTCGTAGCTTTAATGCTAGCCACACGTCATTTAAACGCTACAGTGCCGTGGTTTCAGTTTATGGTCGAGTTAAACTATTAAACTTTAAAATAAACTTTAGCGGAAGCAAAGAGCTGTTGAGCCCTGGTCATGAATCTTTGACATCTCCTCTGTGTTTTTTATTTCCTGCTCTGACTGAAGGACGAGGTTCAGCGTCTGACGGCGGAGCTGCAGGTTTACAACGAGCTGAAAAGACGAGTCCAGGAATCCACCTTCAAGAAGGACCTGCAGAGAAACATCCAGGTGAGTGAGGATCACTTCATGTACGTCAACACCAGGTGACTCCGAGCTGATGATTATCTTCCTGTCTAGGCCCATGGTAGCCCAGGTGCATTCTGGGAGTCAGAGCAGGAGTCTCTGCTGTTTGTCATTGAGATGAAGACTGAGCGCGTGCAGGAGCAGAACAGGAAGTTACAGCAGATGGACGCACTGGTAGGCGTTAGAGCTTCCTGTCTTAGCTCTGGGAAAGTTAAATTAAAAGAAACTAAAATAAACGTTTCTTTTTTTTCTTCTTCTCCTTTCTTCTTCTTCTTCTTCTTCTTCTTCTTCTTCTTCTTCTTCTTCTTCTTCTTCTTCACTCGTGTCGTCAGGTGGAGAAGAATTTGTCTCTGGAGGACCAGATCGTCCACATCCTGCAGCAGAACGAGGACCTGAGAGTCCGGATAGAGAACTGCCAGAGTCTCATTCAGTACGTCCTCCTGGAGTTAATGAATGTGCTGCCACCTGCTGGACAAACCTGAACAGAGCAGCTTAAAGACGACATGGCAGAATATTTAATGAACTCAAGGAATAACAAGTTTATCTCAAATTTATCTTAAATAATCACTTTTATTTTTTAATTTAACTATTTTGACTTTTGAGTCTATTTTCTATAAAAAGCAAAAACAAAATAGACCAGACAAACAGAAATGTTCCAGATATTATTTTAAGGTTTTATAAATGCTATTAATATCACAGATCTAAATTATTTTATTACTTAAATCTTTAGAAACTTTTAAATGTTGTTTATTTCTCTTGTCCCTCCTCTTGTTCTTCAGGCAGCTGTCGAAGGAGCAGCAGGACCTGAAGGTGGCGCTGGAGAGGCAGGCGGCCGTCAACCAGAAGCTTTCTCAGGAAAAAGAGCAGCTGATGTTCAAGCTGCGACACAGAGACTCGTGTTCGACCATCCACCTGCCGGTCATGATCCAGGAGATCGCACCGAGATGATCATTCACAGGGTAGCGCTACTGTTAGCGGGCTAAACTCAGCCTGGGCCCAGACCGAGTAACCACCCGGGTCCAGGTTTAAAGGCTCCGAGGCCGAAGACGTTACTGCTACAGACAGACGGTTTCATTTTTATTCCTTTCACAATCATCAGTTTGATCATCGTGAAGGTTTAGATGTTTCAGAAAGACTCGAGCTCAGAGAGTGAAGAGAAAGTTTCATCAGTTACAAAACAAACAGAGTCACGTCACTAGGCTAACACGTTAGCTAGGCGCTAACATAAACAACCAAGGTCATACAGCGAGGGTGCTGTTAGCCCAGATGAGCTAGCTTACGTAGTTAGCAAGCTAGCTCAGCTCAGCTCAGTGAACAGCAACATGCTAGGCTCTGTTAGCAGCCATGCTAGCTAGGAGCCGTGTAGTTAGCATTGTGGACTCAGTGGGTCGCCATCCACATGCTCTGACATTTTGTGCCTTGATTAGCGGCTCAGGGGTTTTTACGGCTCCAGTTTCTGAGCCACTGAGATTCTGTGTTTGCTGTGGACGCCCGTTAGACTTCACATCAGCCATGTTTAACAAAAGCACTAAACAGGAAACTAAACAATAACTAAACTCATACTGTGATTCTTCTGCTCCTGAACCAAACGTTTTCATCTTCACTGTCGTCGTTTCTTTGGTTTTCTCTTCTCGTGCCTTTCTCACGGTTTCAGACTCATACCTCTCTGACTTTTAAGTTACATCTTTCTTCATCGCTGCTGTTGGGTGAAGACGTGTTTTAGCATTAATTTACAGTATTTGGAATCAGAGACCTTGTTTGTAAAGTGTTTAATGAGCCTCCAAAACAGAAAACGACACTTCAGTGACTTCGTTTCTGGTGGTTTTGTCTAAACAAGGTTTTAATTTCATTTTCAAATCATGTCAGTTTTGTAAATCAAGCCACTTTTTATCATTCAGTATTTTTTGCTAAATGCCTCTAGAGCTAATGCTAACTGAAAAATGAATGTTAGGAGGTTAGCATTCAGCTAAGAAACAAAGATGTCAGCATGCTAACAGGGAGTATTAAATAGAGGTCCTGTTAGCATGCTAACATTAGAGAGAAGCATCTTGTTTCAGCTCAGAGTTTTGAAAGTTTATCACAGATTCATAGTTAATGATTTTTATTCTAAACGTAGCCAAACACTTAGCATGTGACTCAGCAGAATTGGATTTAAATGATATGAAGCTATGTGTAACTAACAAGGTAATGTCACTGGAATGCTAACTTTCTAGTGCACCAAGCTAGCTGGCTTGCTAGCACTTAAGGTTGTGTTCTTGTCATATTTGAGTTAGCATGTTTACATTAGCGCTGCTTTTATACAACCATCTTAAATTACATTCACCAGTTAGCTTGATCAGTTGCTAACTCTAGCATGATTTTAGGATGGTTATTTTAAAAGGGACATGTACCTAGCTAGCTAGCAAGCTCAGTTGCTTACCTTTTGGTGAAACACCTACAAACTACAAAATGCTTCCCTCTGTTTCGGATCATAAACTGAACATCAGCGCAGATTAGCATGCAGGGCTAGTTAGTCAACATTTGTGAACATGAAACTATTTCCAGCTGCGTCATGTTTGATCTGGACACACATGCTAGTTGGCTAGCTTGCTTGCTTAGCTGCTAACTCCTCTAGAAGCAGGTTAGCGCCTCTTGTGGATTATTTACTAACAGAACAAATCTTTGTGGTAAATGCTAACATGCTAGCTACCTCCACTTTGGGTCATTGGCACCAGAACAGCTGGTCACAGTGGCGTCAGTGTTTGGCTGTAACATGCATCACATGTATGATCTGAACACAGATGACAGTTGGCTTGCATGCTAGCTTAGCTGCTAACTCCTCCATTAGGCTGTGGTTCAGTTTGCTATTCACTGAAATGATTTAACATTTGGATATGTACCAAATGCTAGCATGCTAACTCAGTCCATTATGGATCATTACCAACTGAACAGCAAGCTAGCTAGCTTGGCTGCTAACTGCTCCTTGTTTTTATTAACAGCAACAGAACAGGGCTGTGTGCTAAATGCTAATGCTAGCGTCCTCCATTTTTGATCATGATCTGAACACAAATGCAGTCAGTTAGCTTGCTAGCTTAGTTGCTAACTGTACAGTGGGTACTATAAACGGAAACAAAACATGGCTGTGTTGGATGCTAAGACGTTAGCATCCTCCTTTTTGATCGTTAGCTCCTGACTAGCGGTGCAGATTAGCATACAGGGGCACGTTTACTGTGGGTTTAACTACTTGACAACAATCATAACAATAATCACTGTCTACATGCTGCCTTTACTCAGTGTGAGGATATTATTTTTTAAAAGATGTGAAAATTATTTCCATTTTATCAGTTTAGTGTTTTTTTGTTGTTTTTGTGGGATGTGACGTTTGTGTTGCCAAAAAAATTGTCATCTTTTGACAGCTTGTCCTTATGCACCTGCACTTTGTATTTCACCAGGAGTTTGTTTAAGAGAGATTCTTGTTTTCATGTTGTACAGTTTTGACTTTTCTCCTCTTACTTGTAAAAAACTCTTGTTTTGGCTGATTAAAGATGTAGCTCAGAAAGATTCTGTCTTTGTGTTTGACTCGGTTAAATAAAAATCTGGAGCTAAATGTGTTTTCTCTGCTCATCTTCTACAAATACGACTGATACAGATACGCTTTTTATTTTAATCTGGTTTTAAAAAGTTAATTAAAGAAAATATATACATGTCAAATATCAAGTGATGTGTTTGTTTTCAGTCTAAACAGTTTAAAGTTTTAGATTTGGACATTTCAGCAAAAATATTAATATTATTTTATAAACCTCTAACTTTAAATGTAAAATATTTGCTTGTGTTGTGGATCAAATGTCATGGAACAGTGTTTTTATGCCAGTTTATTTGTAATTCAGCTAAACATTTAAAATATTAAAATGTCTAAAATCGTTCAATATTTGTTATTTTATATTTTAATATTTTTTTTGTTATTTAAATATTCAGTAATTTTGTTGTCCTCAGTTTTCACTAATGCGACTGGACTAATGAATGAATGAATGAATGAATAGATCCTTTATTAATCCCAAACTGAGATTTCACAGTTGTAGCAGCGATGTACTGACCCTCAGTTTACCAAAAACAAAATTAAAATAAACAATAAAAATAAAATAGGAAAACAAAAATCTATATACACAATATTTACAAAAATAATAAAATAAGTAAATATTAAAAATGAGCTGCAGTGATCTTAAATTAATTCACAACCATGTACAGAATGTGGTTGCTGTTGTTCAGACTGATGACTAAATTAATAATAATTAGATTATAACCTATAGAATATATATTCACCAGTTCAGAGACACAGGTGTTAGTTTTTCTGTCCGTCTTTGTCTGAAAAATAAAAATAAAGTTTTTCCCACCAAAAGTCGAAAATAAATAAGTAAATCATTGTGTGATTCGTGATGTGGCCACTAGAGGGAGGCAGAGGACAGTGAGCTACTGAGAGACACGAGAACTTTAAGAGATTTAAGTGAATATTATGTTCTAACTACAGAGAAGATCAATGATTTAACATTAAGAATAAAAGTGTTTAAAACTTTCTACTTAAGTCAGGTTCAGCTTCATCTTTACGTTCAACATGAGAGAGGAAAAAGGAGGAAAGAGAGAAGGAGGGATGAAGGAACGAGATAAGATGAAGGAAGAAAGAAAGGAATGGAGGGTGTGAACAAAGACAGGAAATGGAAGGAAGGAAAGAGAGTAAGGAGGGAGAAGGAAACGAGATAAGATGAAGGAAGGAAAGAGAGAAGGAGGTGAAGGAAACGAGTAAGATGAAGGAACAAGAAAAGGAGATAAGAGAGGCGAATAAGATGAAGGAAAGAGAGAAGGAGGGATGAAGGAAACGAGATAATATGAAGGAAGGAAGGAAAGAGAGAAGGAGGGATGAAGGAAACGAGATAAGATGAAGGAAGGAAAGGAGAAGGGATGACGGATCTGAGGAGGAATGAAGGAAACGAGATGACGAGATAATGAAGGAAGGAAGGAAAGAGGAAGGAGGATGAAGGAAACGAGATAAGATGAAGGAAGGAAGGAAGCGTAGGAATGTGGACTGAGTTCAGATCAGCGTTCACACCTGGATCAGGTTAGATCAGGTTTAACTTTACCTCCCGTTCCTCTCCAGCTGACTCTCTGGTGCAGCCCTGAACCTCCTCCTCTGGGGGGCGCTGTATTCACCTTTACATTTAAAACTGTTTTAACACGGTGTCACATCAGACGACTTTGTTTACATTCTTCTTGTGGAGTCCTTGTCTTCTGAGGCTGTGATTGGTCGAGGGCTGACACGGTGTCCGTCTCATGTCTCAGGGCTCTTCAGGTTTGACACCTTTGACCTTTGACCTCTGGAGCTGAGCGGATGTGAAGGGATCAGAGAGTCGGCGTCCGTCCGACGAGCTGAAACCTGCCAGAGGCTCGTTCTGCTTTAGACGTCGCTGTGTTGACGTGAGATGGACGACTCGGTCTGAAGAGTTTTAGATTCTAAGGAGACGACGTGACGAGAACATGAGTTAGTCACGGGTCAAAGCTTCTGCTGCCGTGTCACGACGTTCCCAGGAAAGTTTCCTGACACCTGGAAACACCTGAAGCTCAGAGAGGAAAGAGACTCTACTGCCGCTGGATCCTGGTCATCAAACACAAACACTGGTTCAGAAAGAAAGAGGAGCATCAGAGGTCCAAACACAGCGCCCTGTGGTACGCCAAGGATTAATGATTATAAAGCATGCTCGTCCTTCTCGACTGTTTCATTATCTGCAGGTCAAGATCTGGTTCTTGAAGGCTCTGAAAGACGAAGCTGTTCATTTTAAACGTCTTAAAGTCAGTCAGGCTTTGATGAACTTGTTCCAGTTTAATTTAATTTAATCATCAGATAAACTAATAAACATGAATCGTCTGAGGAGTTTGTCTAAAAACCTCATCAAAGATCTTTGATGAACAGGAACCGAGACTCGTTCGTACGTTCGTCCTGAAACGTTTCTCAAAAACAAAATGAAACTCCTGTGTCGACCCCCCCCCCACCTCACCCTGCCCCGCCCGCCCCAAACACCACCCTCTAGGTTCTGAAGTGGACCTTTAAAGAGCAGAGATTAAAAGTGGAAAGAAGAAATTTGCAGTTATTTCCTGTTAATATCTTCCCCTTGTTGGGCCCTAATGAGAGGAGTGGCCCCTTCACTTTCAAGAGGGCTTAGCAGCAGTGAGCTGGCTCCAGGCCGCCGGGACAATCATCACACTTTAACTCACAATGACTCACACCACTTAATTCCTCCTTTTCAGCACCGACGATGAAACGCCAGAGGCAAAATTAATAGATGCTAATGGGCGCCCTTCAATCAAAGCAGAGCGGCTCCAAGTCCTGCACCGGCCGGGACGATTAATTAACACGAGGAGGAGGAGGAGGAGGAGGAGGAGGAAGAGGAGGAGGAGGGATGGGGCTCCTGGTTCACACGGGGCCTCTGCAGGGGGGGGGGGCACGTTTAGAGGCCCCTGAATGCACTAACATCTAACATTTGTCCTCCAGGTCTCAAAGCTGAACATGAAAGAGTCAAAAAATAATAAAAACATGAAACTAGAAAAGTGTCTGTGAATTAAAAATAATAACATGATGGAGTCTGACCTTTGACCTCTGTGTGCCCCCCCCCCCCCCCCCCCCCCGCTGTGAGACAAAGTAAACAAACTGAGATTAAACTAATAAAACTATAAATATGTTCATTTCTAATAAAGATCAATCCTCTAAGTAAATTAGTTTCTATTTAGTTTGATGAACCAGCTGCTGATTGGCTGCAGGCATCGTGGTGCGTTCAAGAGCTGCTAATCCTACAAAAACAGAAACACCTGAATGCATCATCACTACTTTATTTAAAAACCTAAAAAAAAAAACTCCTCCTCTTCCAGAAATATTCATAAAATAAAATAAAATAAAATCACCAAGCATGTGATTAATAAAGACATCAACATTGTCTATAAAATAAGATGAGATATGTTTTATTAATCCCACCTATGGGAACTTTCCTTGTCACAGTAGAACAGAGTTTTATGAATATAATTAATAATCGATGATAATTAATGATTAGTTGGAGCCTCGTCAGTCATCGTCACCTCTAACCTTCCTCCTCCTCCTCCTCCTCCTCCATCAACAAAATGGCTGTCTTAGCGGCTGCCCTTGTGCGCATGCTCAGCGCACCTCTGGCAGGGAGGGCAGGGCAGGTATCCGTGCGCAGCCTCCTGACTGACAGACCCTCCCGGTTCGGCTCAGACTCCAGCATGTGGCCGCAGGAGGCGAGAGGAGACACCGCCTGATCAGAGCTCCGCTGCCCCGCCGCTCCCTGCACCGTCCCGGCTTCCTGCCCCGAGGATCCGCGCCCCGGAGGCTCTGAGAGGAGTTTGTGATTTATTTATTTTATTTTATCATTTTATTATCGAGAGAAGAAGCGCGCGCGGCGGAGACACCGCCCCGGACACAGGTGTGAGGAAAGTTCAGCCGCCTCCAGGTGCACGGAGCCCGGATTAGTGCGCCTTTACGCACCGGCGGACTGCGCTGGAGAGTTATGGGGGAGCTGGGCGCGTGAGGAGCGGGGCCACACGACTTCTTCATCTTCATCTTCACTCAGCAGCGCCAGGTGCTCAACATGTTCCAGCACAGCAGCAACAAGAAATGCTTCACCATCGAGTCTCTGGTCGGGAAGGAGGCGAGCAGCCACGGCGGCGGCTCCGGGGATGAGCCCATCCGGCCCACGGCGCTCCGCTTCCCGGACTCTCTGCACCCGGCCGCCGCCGCCGCCGCCGGGGTCTTCGGCTCCTGCTTCCAGGGGAGCAGCGGGAGGACTTTGTTCTCCGCGGGGCCGGACATGGTGCTCCAGGAGCCCGGGACGCACGCGCAGGGCCACGGCGGGCTGCCGCTGCACCCGCTGCAGATCCCGCCTCAGAGCTTCTTCAGCCCGCAGCACCGGGAGGCGCTCAGCTTCTACCCGTGGGTGCTGCGGAGCCGCTACCTGGGACACCGCTTCCAAGGTGAGTCCCGGTCCCGGTCCCGGTCCCGGTCCCGGTGATCCAGAGCTGCAGACTGATCAGTCCTCATTCTGTTATTTATTCTCAACATTAACTCATGAAACTAAAATAATAACTTTGAATATTTAAATCATGGTTTTTATTTAATCATTCAGTTTAAAATCTATATTTATAAAATCACTCTATTTATATTGAATCATTTAACATCTTCATCATATCCACAAACTTTATTTATTTATTTATTTATTCTCCTCTGAGTCTTTTATATTAAAACAGAAACAAACGTTTTAGAGTAAATTAGACAGAAGGAGGATTTAAATTAAAATGAAGCGAAATAAATTTCATTTCTTCAGCTTCGTTCATTATTTGTTGAAAGTTCTTTTAAACTTACGGAACATTATAGATTTATTAATATTAATATTATTGATTATTTATAAAGTACATTCTGATGTGTCATGTTTGACCTGTTCACGTTGAGAACTTTAATTAAATATATATATAATTATTATTTTCATAAAATCAGTGAAAATAAGAAAATATTTAGAAAAATAGAAAAACAAAGTCAATAAGAATATGAATATATGTCTTTTACTGATTTAATAATAATAATAAAATAAAGGAAATAAAATGAAAGTAATAATAAATACGAACAATACGACACAACATCTAATAAATGAGATGATTAAATGTGGTTTAAAAACAATGATTAAATAAATGAAAATGATCTGAACAAAGAGGAAAAACTGACAAACATCAGACTCAAATAAACAACCGTTTGTTAGGATTTAAATAATAATTCTAATCTTTCCTCCACGACAAACACAATAAATAAATGTGAAATATTTAAATGATAACAGATAAAAACACAATAACGTTTCTGTGTTAGAACATAATTTAAATTAATCAAACTAATAACAAACTGTTTAATAAATAAAACTGTGTCTGTAAAGAGTTTGAACCAAAGTTCTGAGAGTTTGAACAAAGTTTGGAGAAAAAAAACTCATCGATGTTTGGATCAAACGAAAAACTTTTAAGTGTGAACATCATCACATTCAAACATTTACATTTATATTTATAGACATAAATAAATAAAAGGTTTATTTGCTCAACAGTTTCATTTTTATTATTTATTGGTGTCAAATCTATTTTCTCTTCCTGTTTTTATAAAATAGATTTTTAGCTTCTTTATCTAAAGTAAATAATAATAATATTAAAATGTATAAAAGCTTCAGACATGATTTTAATTTCATAATCAAAATAAATAGTTTAAACATTAAATCTATTTATTTATTTAAAACCTGTTCACACTTATCATCATAATACTCAGATTAAATCTAAACTGACTTCCAGGTCAGATTATTAATAAACTATTAGTATTTTTAATAAATGTTTGATTCATATTTAGATTATTTTCAGGTTAATGAATCAGTTCAGGGACTACTTTCAGCGGCGGATGGATCCAGTGAAAGTCAAAGTAGAACCTCTGATCTGAATGACGTGATAAAGACACGAGGTGACGTCAGTGACCATCAGGTGTGTTAGCGTCAGAGAGACCAGAGGACAAGCTTTTATAGGACAGACGTTAAATGTTTTACTTTGTCTCCGGGTTGTTTGGCGGTGTTTGGTGTTTCTGTGTGTCTCTGTGTGTCTCCGTTTGTCTCTGTGTGTCTCTGTGTCTCTGCGTGTCTCCGTTTGTCTCTTTGTGTCTCTGTGTGTCTCTGTGTGTCTGTCTTGTCTCTTTGTCGTAGTTTAATGTCTTCGTGGTTGTTTTGTTTTGTCTCCATGTCGTTGTCTCTGTTCTGAGTCTCTGTCTTTGTCTTGTCTTCAGTCTTTGTTTATAATCTCAGTTAATAAGTTTTTGACTCTTTGCGTGTTAGCATTGTTAGCATCGTTAGCATCGTTAGCCTCGTTAGCTCTGTTAGCTATAGCTTTCTATAAGATGACGATGTGGGACAGTTTTCTAATATCTGATGTTTTCAATCATCAGTTGTTGTAAAGCCAAATAATTGTCGTCATGGCAACGTTGCATCCTCGTTGCTGCTTTAATGTGACTTCCTGTCGGCACCAAAGAAGAAGAAGAAGAAGAAGAAGGATCAGTTCTTCTTCTTCTTCTCTTCCTCCATCCTACCTCAGTCTCTTATTGTTCAGGTGTAGTTGTTGCTGTGGTCACGTTCTTCCTGCAGCCCTTCAAAATAAAAGTCTGCAGAGACTGAAAGCAGCACATTGTTAGGATGTGTCTACGATCAACGAGTCGATCTGTTGATCTTAAATGTCTAAACCTTCAGATTATTTCCACGTAAACACACTAATAATAAATAACTGATCAGATCGTATTAAATCTAAACGTGGCGCTAACGTCCAGTTTGACGGAGACATATTTTTTGGCGACTCCGCGGTGACCTCTCAGTAAACCTGTGTGTCGTTACATTAAAGATATTTTCCAGGTCATCTGACACTCAACAGAAACATTTGCAAACCGAAGCGTCCATCAGTCACGGCTGCCGTCTGCAGCGTTTGCATATGAATGTCGCTAACGTTGGAGAAAAGGCGTGAGGACGCGTCGGCCGCCATTGTCCTGCTCGCCGCCGTTAGCCCACTCTTTTTGCGTAGCGCCCGTCGCTGCTTTCGTCGTTGTCGGCGGTGACGGTGGCGGCGGCGTAGCCTCAAGGACGGATTTGTTTTTATGTAAAGACGCATTCACGTATTAATTTTAATAAACGGTCAGAAAGATTGGAGGCGAAGGTCGGCGGCGACTTTTCTTTCATCGGCTCGTAAACAAATGAGATGTTTTCAATCTGCGAAAAACTTCAGGAAAATCAGCTGAACCGAGATGGAAATGATTGGTGGAGACCGAGCTAACGCTTTAGCTTCAGTCTGTTTCATCGTTTCTCTAAAACAAAATGGCGGGAGCTGGTCGTAAACGTGACGAGGGACACGATCGCATCGTTGACGTCGTTTTGCATAAATCACAGATTAAATGAATCATCAAACTTTCATCCAGTTTTCTTTTTATTTCTACGTGTTTAAGTTTTTTATGTGACGCTTGTAAAATGTTTAAGTGGCGCGGCCGAGCGACGGAGGGCGTGTCGTTTATGACGCTGACGTCACAACGGACAAAAGCGTCTCTGAATTAAACTTTTATCTCTTTAAAAGACAGAAAGATGAAAGACGGACGCCTTTGAGTTTAAACAGTCTGAGCTTTAATCATGTTCGTCTGATCTGATTCCAACGTGTTGGGTTCAGGTCCAGAGCTTTAACTGAGTCCTGTGTGTAACTTATTTATTCAGATGAACAGATTTAAATGTGGTTTACATGTGAACACGCTCACATTCTGGGTTTTGTGTTTGTCGTAAAATCCAGATGCAAATGTCAAACAGACGACGTGTTTGTTCATCAGCCACAGGCTTCTCCAACCCTGTGAGGACCGGTTTACTGAGGGATGACCGTTACCCTGGATCTGATCTGTCAGGCTGAGTCCAGTCTGACAGACAAGGTTCAGGGTTAAATATTTTAACATTGACTTTTAGATCAGGAGCAGACGTTTGTCCTCCGCTTCTTGTCTCTGTTTCTTCTTCTTCTGTCTGATTAGTGGCGTATTAACAAACCCTGGATCTGGTCTGTCAGGCTCCATCCGGTCAGGTAGAGCCTGACAGACGTGATCCAGGGTTGAAACTTTAATTTTAATATAAATCAGAATCAGTTTCATTACCAGACACTTGTCCTCATCTTGTCCTTTGTGTCTTTGTCCAGGGGAGGACAGCAGTCCAGAGAACCTGCTGCTCCACGGGCCGTTCTCCAGAAAACCCAAACGGATCCGGACGGCGTTCTCTCCGTCTCAGCTGCTTCGTCTGGAGCGAGCCTTCGAGAAGAACCACTACGTGGTCGGAGCCGAGAGGAAGCAGCTGGCCAGCGGGCTGTGTCTGACCGAGACGCAGGTGAGCATCATGGGAAATGGAGGCGGTGGAGGAGGAGGAGGGAGGCATGATGGGAAAATGAAATACACAAATGAATCAGTGAACACATGAAAAACTGAATGAGCACATGAACAAGCAACGACCTGATGAAACAAAGAGTCTGACTCATCAGACTGATGTCATAGTTATGATGAAGTGATGTTTGATTGGTCTGAGGAGGATGAGTCGACGTTTACTCAGCTCACGATGATTGACAGCATCATCAGGTCGTCACGGCGACGCCAATTATTAATGAGCTCGTTTACCAGGAAGAGATTATTAATCCTCATTAATCACTGAGATCACGTCACTTCTACTTTATTATTATTATTATTATATACTGGTCATATTCATTTATTATTGTTCTACTTTTTTCCTTTTTTTATTTATTTCTTGCTTTTTCGTCTACTCTCTTCATGTCCTCGTGTCTCATAACGTGTCCTCTTCATGTCCTCATGTCTCCTAACATGTCCTCTTCATGTCCTCATGTCTCCTAACGTGTCCTCTTCCTGTCCTCATGTCTCCTAACATGTCCTCTTCATGTCTTCATGTCTTCATGTCTCCTAACGTGTCCACTTCATGTCCTCATGTCTCCTAATGTGTCCTCTTCATGTCTTCATGTCTTCATGTCTTAATGTGTCCTCTTCATGTCCTCATGTCTCCTAACGTGTCCTCTTCATGTCCTCATGTCTCCTAACATGTCCTCTTCATGTCCTCATGTCTCCTAACGTGTCCTCTTCCTGTCCTCATGTCTCCTAACATGTCCTCTTCATGTCTTCATGTCTTCATGTCTCCTAACGTGTCCACTTCATGTCCTCATGTCTCCTAATGTGTCCTCTTCATGTCTTCATGTCTTCATGTCTTAACGTGTCCTCTTCATGTCCTCATGTCTCCTAACATGTCCTCTTCATGTCCTCATGTCTCCTAATGTGTCCTCTTCATGTCCTCATGTCTTAACGTGTCCTCTTCATGTCCTCATGTCTCCTAACGTGTCCTCTTCATGTCCTCACAGGTCAAGGTTTGGTTTCAGAACCGCAGGACGAAGCACAAGCGTCAGAAGTTGGAGGAAGAGTCTCCGGAGGCTCAGCAGAAGAGGAAGGGCAGTCAGCACGTGAGCCGCTGGAGAGCAGCCACGCAGCAGCCTGGTGGGGAGGACGTGGACGTCCTCAGCGACGACTAGACGCCAGCGAACGCACCGCGCTGCGTTTACTGTCCGGACGCCAGCGAACGCACCACCACACACTCAGGAAACATGACAGAACTGTTACCTGAGAATGGACGTGACCCTGAACGCACCGTGTTGTGTTTACTGACTAGACGCGCCGTGTCCTCCACTTCCTGTTTCATCCTGTAAAACAAACGCAGCCCTGATTAACTGTGGCTGATTCACGGACAGAGACGCTGAGACGAGTTTATGTAGCTTTGAATCATTCAGATACATGAAACGTATGAACATTAATGTGAAAGTAAAAACGCTTCAGGAGATCCTGGAGACGTTAAATCCCGTTTGGATCATTGACAGTTTGAACTAAAATCTACAGATAACGTTTAAACCTTTAAAAGGAGCTGACATGAAGGTTGAGCTGCAGGAATCACTGAAAGACTTTTAGAAGAATCTGATATCAGACACTCAGACTGTACATTCATGAGACAAACACTCGGCTCCGTGTCCTCTTACAGACGGAGACAAAACAAAAGAGGAACGACTGTTTTATAAAATGTCCTGGACGAGTTGGACGAGTTGGACAGACGAGGATCTGAAGCGTCCAAGAAGCGAAGCGCTGTCTGGGCCGACTGAACGCTCGACGACGCCAGCGTCTGGAAAATAAAAAGGTTTCTGAGCGTCTGTCTGCAGCAAAGACAAAAGTTGTGAGTGTGAGAACAGCTTCTTCTCAGGAGGAATACTTCACGAAGACTGAAACATTAAAAACCAATCGGCTCCTTTTCTTTTTGGCAGCTCTGAACCCAAACAAGCAGGAACTCAAGCTTCAGACCAGGTTGTTTCTTTGAGTCTTTGAGGACTTTCTTTTAATATCTTTTATTTTTCAAGAAGCGTCCATCTGGTCCGGTTAGCTTCCCCTGCTAGCTAGCTAGCTAGCCTGCGTTTACACGCGCTAGAGCGACTAAACCGGATTATGTCTGAAACCAGATCAGAGAGTGACACCTGGAGGATGAGATGGACGTCAGAGACGGACTCTCTGAATCTAAAAACGTTTAATATTTTCCTCATTGTCAACAAATGAACCTGAAGGTTTCACTGACGCACGTTTTTATTTAAATAAATAAATAAATAAATAATAATAATAATAATAAAAACAGCTGCTGGGACAAATAAATAAATAATAAATAAATAAAATGTATGTAGTTAATGGGTTTCACTGTATATTTAATATTTCTTTATTTCTTTTTATTTATAAATCAAAAGTTTTCACTTTTCCGATCAGAAGTTAAATATTCATTCATTCATCTTCTGAACCTGCTTATTCCTGTTAAGGGCAAATAATTGAATAAATCAAATATATATGTTTACAAAAATAAAATAAAAAATTAAAAGAAAAGATTTAAAAAATGTTTGGGACTATTTTCAGCAGCGGATTAATCACATTTGTTGACTGCGCAAATTGGTTTTATTTCTAAATACAACATAAAGGAAAATACGACACAGATCTGGATATAAATGATTATTAAATAATTATAATAAGTTAAATAAATAACTGGGACTATTTTCAGAGGCGGATTAATTCACATTTATTACTGAGGGTTTTATGGCATAAATTTACAATTTAAAACATTTTTGTTTTTCATTTATTCATAATCATCTAAATAAACAGTTTCTTCTTGACAGAACTTAAATCTTAATGTTGGGAAATAAAATAAATTTGATCTTATTAGATGAAATAAAAGTCTTAATTCTTCTCAGCATCCTGATAAAAAGAGGACGTGGTTTGTTGGGGACTATTTCCAGCGGCGGATTAATTAATCCACTAAGTTTGTGATCTACTTCCGGGTCTGTTTGTTGACACTGAGGAAAAGAAGCAGATTAATAATAATTATTATTAATTATTATTAATTATTCATTCAGACTCTTCCTCCTCAGAGACGGTCGCTTCTCTTTTCACTGGTTGTTTCTTTGTGTTTCTGGGGGAAATGTAGGTATTTATGTAAAAAAAGAAAAGTATTCTATGCATCTGACGTGTAAATAATAATAATGATAATAATAATGTGTGGACTCTTTGTTTGTTTGTTTGTTTCTCTCAGCATCTCTTCAGTTTGCTTCTTCTTCCTGGACACAGTTACCTCATCACCTCCTTATGTAGCACTTCTTCTTCTTCTTCTTCTTCTTCTTCTTCTTCTTCTTCTTCTTCTTCTTCTTTTTCTTCTTCTTCTTTTTCTTCCTTTTTCTTCTTAGATCTATTTTTTCATCGTTTAGGACTGAATGCACTAACTGTACCACTCACTTCCTCTGGAAACAAAAAGAGAAAAGACAGAAGCTTTGTACTTCCTGTGTTCAGATTTGGAAAAAAATATAAATAAAAACAAACAAACTAAATGAAATCTTCATGTCTTTATTCTGTTATTTATTTATTTATTTGATTTTAGAAAATGTTTATGAATCACATTAAAATAAGCCAACAATTTATTTAATCATGTAAAAGAAGAAAGTTAATATTTGTTCATTATTATATTTTTAACGTTTCAAAAAATAAAGGTCAGATTTTACTATATATATTTATTTTTTAGATTATTACATGATTTAATTATTTAATTATTATTATTATCAGAATACATGTAATATGGTTTATATATTTAATTTTTAAAGAATACAATTATATTAAAATTACAAACAAAAAGAAATGATTTTATTTATTCATTTTTATTTTTTATTATTTATTCTCAGTCAGCTGTTAGTGAGCATCTACTATACTTTGTATTTTTAACATTTTTAAATCAGCATATCATTTTTCCCTTAATGTATTTTATTTTATTCTCATTAGAGACACACACTGTTACTGTCTCTACAATTATAATAATAATAATAATATATTTTAAAGTATTTACTAAAATATATTTAATCATAAATTCTGAGCGAAATGAAACAAACGTGAATTTTAACAACAGTTTTTAGATGAGAATCGTTTCGAAGACATTTGATCGTGTTTAATGTTTCTGGACTCTTCTATAATAAATATAAATATAAATAAGCACATATATATATATATATATATATATATATATATATATATATATATATATAATTTAAAGTCCGTGGCAGAGCAGCGGCCTCGGTCCCGTCTGTCCCCCGCCTCCAGCAGCTGTTCCCCGGCCGCTGCCGCCGCTCTCCCCCGCTCTCCCTCTCCTCCTCCGGGCCTCTGTCCGCGGCCTCTGGCGGCTCCTGGAGCCCGGTGTCCCGGTCCTGTCTGCGGCCTCCGTGATCTCAGTTCATCATTAAACGTTTAATTAAATTGAACTCCGCTCGCGCCTGACTCCAGTTAACTCCTACAAATTAAAGTTCCTCGAATTTCAAAATAAAATCCACGCGTTCAATCTGATCATGTTTGTTCTTTACAGTCAGATGGAGATAATCTAATTTAATTAGACTGTAAAACTATAAATAGTGTAGTCTGTGTATTATAGAGAAATAAAACTCAGCTTTAACCTGTGATTTATGTAAATGTATTTATTTACACAGGTGAACAAGCTGCTTTATAAAAGATTAAACAACGATTAAAACAACACACCAGTAAAGAAAAACATTAGTGAAACAAAGCTAAAAAATATATAAAGAAAGAACAAAGTAAAGAAATAAAGAAACAAAAGAAGAGAAAAAGAAAGAGACGCAGATCTTTGAACGTTCACTAAAGATGAAGAACCAGATTCAGAGATTAAAAGATTCAGGACAGACTGAAACATAAAGCATCAGAAATACTACTAGTATTACTAATACTAATACTAATACTAATACTACTACTAATACTACATGACACTAACATATTTGACTTCTAATCTAAAGCTCTGTGATATAAAGACACAGGACTAGTCTCTGTCTCTGAGTCCTGTTACTCTTCTGTCAATCACCACGTTAAGCCCCGCCCCCTCGTGATCTGATTGGTCCGTCAGATCTTTGCTGGAGCAGAATCAGTTCTCATCAGAGAGACTCAGATAAACTTTACT
Source organism: Planiliza haematocheilus (assembly GCA_005024645.1). NCBI lineage: Eukaryota > Metazoa > Chordata > Actinopteri > Mugiliformes > Mugilidae > Planiliza > Planiliza haematocheilus. The sequence continues at coordinate 191,048 of SRSE01000073.1, forward strand.
CCAAGAATAAACTAGAGGAAGAAAGAAAGAATCTGTTCAGACTTTGTCCTCAGTTCAGTTTAATGATTATTTTAACTTTATATTTATATTATTTTATTATATTTCTTATATTTCATCATGTCTCCTCTTTAACTTCCTGATCACATCATTAGATGTTGAGTTTACAGACATGAAGGATGAATCCTGAGAAAAGAAATAAACTTTAACGTGATCAAAGACGACTCCATGAAGGATGAAGAGGACATATCCTCCTCCTCCTCTTCCTCCTCCTCCTCCTCCTCCTCCTCCATCGCTGTACCTGCCTGTATGTTGGTGCCGTTGCCGTGGAGACGGCTGAGATGTAATAACAGATGGTGGGCTGCATGTAGGTGCACGACCGGCACGAAACAAATTATCACTCGTCTTTATCTCGTCAGAGCTGAGAGGAATAAAATCAGTGACCAGAATAAAACTGATCGAGCTGATCGATGAGCCGGTTACCATGGAGACCAGCCCATCAACCACCAGAGAGGACAGGCAGAACAGGAGAAGAAGTATGGAGGAGGAGGAGGAGGAGGAGGAGGAGGAGCAGAATATAGGAGGACGAGTAAAAGAAAAAGACAAACATGAAGGAGGAGGTGAAGAAGATGAAGAAGGGGTAGAAGAACAATGAGGAGGAGGAGCAGGAGGAGAAGAAGTAAGAGGAAGAGACAAAGGAGGAGGAGAAAGAGGAGGAGGAGAGGAGGAGGAGGTGCTCTGTGTCTGATTATTAGATGATTCTGCAGTTGATCCATGAGGAGGTTTCATGGTTAGTTTGTTCTCCTCCAATCACATGTAATTAGTGTCAGTCACCTCCTCCTCCTCCTCCTCCTCCTCCTCCTCCTGCTCCTCCTCCTCCTGCTCCTCCTCAGTGACATTAATCCAAACAGGACAAATGATCGTCTCTTTATCAAACCTCTCATCAACCAAATCAACTTAATTGCTGCAAATGAGAGCGTTTAAACTGAGAGGCTGTCGTTACCCAGATCTGTCCATTTATACAAAACACTCCTCCTCCTCCTCCTCCTCCTCCTCCTCCTCCTCCTCCATGACTCACTCAGCTCTATTTACATGAGGAGCAGTATTTACATGCTCATCAGTGCATTACTGTACAAACCTGGGACAGTAACCTGACCACGTAGAGGGGAATTCCACCTCCTCTGCTCCTCACTCACCTCCTCACTCACCTGGCTACAGGAGGAGCCCTTCAGGTGGAGGTAAAGCTGCAGACAAAGCACACCAGGCTCCTACCAACCTGTTTCTGAGCAAACATGAAGTAAAAATACAACAACAGAGTCAAGGTTACGGGACGAGAACCAACTAAAGACAAAGTTATTTGTCTTAAACTGACGCGAGGACACTTTTATCTAGGACAGATGTTACTGGTTTGGACTGTGGAGATACCACACCTGTCTCTGCCTTCACCTTCCATCACCTGTCCCTTCCACAGCCTCAGACCTCAGACCTCAGACCCACCTGCTTGAGGCCCGGCTCTGCTCAAGGTTTCTTTTTCTTGCCTTCATCGTCTCAGTGATTCTGTGTTTGTGCAAAACAACCAGAAAGAACAAAAACGTGGATTTATTCCAAACACTCTTTGGCATATTTTACAGTGACAACCCCTGACCCAGCCCTGGACCTAACATAACCCTGGACCTAACATAACCCTGGACCTAACATAACCCTCGACCTAACCCTAACCCTAACCTGTCCCCTAACCTAACCCTAACCCTAGGAGCCTCTCTATCAGGCCTCAGGAAGATTTCACTAACTAATCAACATGGATTCATGTTTCATCTTCTTTCTTCATCTTTTTTCTTTTTTGGTTTAACAAACATTTCAACAAACAAATGTTCATCAGTCTCTTCAGGCAGGAGTCGTTGATCCTCTCAGGCTCAGAGTCGTGACAGATTAATGACGAGCATCGATCATAAACACAGTGAATTAAACTTTCTGTTCTAATAAAGAAGTTTGCAGCAGCAGCCAGAAGACTTCTGAACATCAATAAAAGTCAGTGATTCACGTCCATCCATTATGGTGCAGCGTTTACAGACTGCTCCTCCTCGCTAACTGCCACATAAACTCCTGCGTTTTACGAGCAGCAGGTGATGGATGGTCTAATGTTCCTCCCTGATGCCATGAAGACTTTCAGCTGAGGAGAAACTCTGCACGTCAAATCATGTGAAGACGCCGCCGAGCGACGTCCTGCAGAGAGGAAGCCTCCCTGAGTCCGACTCATCCGTCTATCAGCGCTGTCAACTTTCTCTACCAACTCATGGGACACGCCAAAGGCCCGTCAGCTCTGACACGTCTTCCTGATTTGTAGGTCACGTCACCACGACGACAGAGTTGATTTACGGCGGCCATGACGGGCTAATGACGGGCTCGGTTTCCCGGGCAGCGTTTATAGACCGGTAGAGCTGGTTGAGCCGGAGCAGACCATGGAGGCCGCAGCAGGAAGAGCTGATCCTGAATCAGCACCCGGAGGCGGCCTCGCCCATCCTGACTGCTTCCTACGGCGCCACCTGGACGGGCCGCTGTGATTGGCTGAGAGGAGCTGCCTCCAAGGAACTGTAAATTATGTTTTTTTTTTTTATGATTCACTGAAAGAGCTCTAATTAAGTGTAATGACGGCTGAGGAGTTGGACGAGGACGCCGCTGTGAGTCTGCAGAACAATGATTGAGATAATTACACTTAATCATGAAGAAAATAACGTTTAGGTTGACGTTAAAGCAGCAACGCAGACGACGCTCACTGTTATTTAGATTACTGCTTAATTTCTATGGGCTGGTCGCCTGTGAAGCACGACGCTCGGAGGTGACGGATAAATAAATCATTTCATGCTTTCACACTGATTAACTCACTTCTAGAAGGAACAAGGAAACAAAACAAAGCAATTGTCAAAATCTATATTAGTCCGTCTAATAAAACAAGTTTAAAGAAGTTTGTTCTTTTCTTCTGGTGAGTTTTCATTTCATTGTTTGGAGAAAAAGAATCAGCTGTTCAGGTTGAACATGAGTTTAATGTTAAAATCAGAGACACGTTAGGGCTTAACCTTTCTACATCGTACCTGTCTCACTCAGGTCAGAAGGTCATCAGATGTGTTTTGGTCTAACTCTTCAGATATTTAACTCTATTTCTGTTTGTACAAAGGTTCAGTTTATAGCTTTGTTTGGGGTTTTACCTCCGACTCTGCAGATTCCTAAATATAAATCTGACTTTGGGCCTTCGTCTCCTTATTGGCTAGACGTTTGATTTTATGGACGTCTCCTGCTCCTCATGGATCAGGAGACGTCCTCTGGTTTGTGTAAGTTAGGAGCTTCATACAAGCTTCTCTGGAACAGTTTAATAAAACTTGGGCTCATTTGTAGCATGCTGGAATGTTTTTATTTATCTCTGCTTAAGTGAACATTTAGACATTTATTTAGCAGTGGGACGTGTTTTTGTTTTATTTTTATTAATAGTTATCTGATTTAATTTCATTTTTTATTTTATCTCTTATTTTCATTTATTTATTTTTATTTTTATTGTTATACTTGTGACTTGTTATGTCACTGAAAAATCAATAAACAAATGTTTAAAATAAATAAAAGAAGCATTATTGTTTTTACTAATTAATTTAGGAAACTGTTTAAGACAAGTCACTTAGTCTTTAATTCTGTCTTTAAAGACTAAGTGACTTTAGGTATTAGTTTATAGAGCATAAAGGTTTAGCACTAATCATTTTCTGTTTGAAGTTATATCAACACGCTGATGACACATATAAAACAGTGTCGTCAGCGTATGTAGAGACATTAATATTTGGAGCCTGAAAATAAACTTATAATAAATAAGATGAATGAGAGAGGAGTCCCAAACTAAATATAATGATCCACAAACTCAGATACTTCATCTGCCAATTCATTAGGAACACCAGAGACAACATGTGACGGTTGATTCTGTTTTGTTTTGTATTGAACCGACACGTGTTCCTAATGTTTTGGCGCAGTAGTCAGCAGCACCACAGTGATCATCCAGGTCAATCAGCTCAACTTTAGATTGGAATGAGTTCACTGGTGTACCTAATGATGTGGACAGGCAGCAGCTGTGATTGTTCTGGTGATGATCATCTGGATCACGACTCAACGTGAGAAACTTTAAACGACAGCAGAGACAAACGTTTTCACCAGGAGACCTCTCTAAGGGCTCAGCTCTGTTTGAGCCACTGCACTGATTCACCTATCTGCCATAACATTATGACCTCTAGACTCCTGCTTCAGGTCCAGAGGTGGAGCCTAAATGGATTAGACTGGTTTGTCCAGGACGTCCCACAGAGTCTGGACTGGACTGAGGTCAACACCTGGACCTCCTCCAACTATTCCTCAAACTGAGAGAGGACTCCAGGACATCCTGTCTCCTCTGACGTGGTCTGCAGCGATGCTCAGGAATCACTTTCATCGTCTGTTCTGTCTCAGTGCGTAAGGACGATATGAGACTGTCCACAAACAAGCAAATTAAACTTTACTAGTGAAAATTAAGGTTTAAGAGATTAATTTAAACACCTGAATAAACTTTACTAGCTGAACACTGTCGATTTGTCTCTGTTAAATCATTATTTATGAACTCTGAGGAGTTGAGGTGTAAATCTTCATATATATTTGTGCGATTGCAGAAATTGATTTAACACGTAAATCACGTATAACAAGATCACAGCCTAATTATTTTTGTGATCTCGAGAGAAGCATCATTTTCTGGTGATTGTGAAATAACTCTTTCATTGCTGGAAGAACAACACACACAACAACGGTGGGATCATTAGTTTGGTTCTAATGATGAGGAGGAGACGTCTGAGCGTTCGTCTGAGCGTGTTATCATCAGGATCACAAAATAAAAGATCTGTGACGTGTTTGAGCTGTAGACGAGGTGAAAGTGTAGAAAGAAATATCAGCACAGATCTCACCTCAACACAAACCTGTCGTACAGGTGAGCAGCAGCCACATAAACATCAATTACAGCAGTGTTTGGGATGCAAACAGCCGCCAATCACGCTCTGAAGGAAAGGACGGCGGTTTGCTGCAGACGCCGTCGGCCGCCGCCTCCATCTGTCAGCAACCAGCACCTGCTGAAGAACGGCTGAGTCTGCAGACGGACGGGAAAGAGACGGACACAAAACAGGACGAGACGCCGTGAGACTAAACTCATCATATTTAATAATCATCATTACACTTAATTATAATAATTAACCCCTTAACGCCTGAATTGATTTTTCAGTTATATGAAGAAATTAATTCTTTGTGTCTTTATTTTCACTCTGACTGGTCCTACGAGAAACTAGTGTTTGCAAAAGGTTCCTAGGATTGTTTTAAATGAATCGATGCTGGAGTATTAGATGTGTTACTTCAGCTGCAGGCGTTAAGGGGTTAAGTTAATGTAGAAATATAAACTACATGATGAAAAGGTAGGACTGACCCTGATCACCCCAGGTATCTGACTCTGGTCATGTGACACCCAACGACGTTCCTGATTGGATGAAACATCAACAGGTGTCTTTGCTTCCAGCTTGGTTTCTCCAGCTGTTCCTCTAGTTAACAGACTCCAGTGGTTTCAGACATAGACATATCTACATAGACGCCTCATTGAGCGCTGTCGTCTACTGGAGCGGCGTGCCTACAGGGCGGCCATCTTGGAACAGGGCCACCTACTCCTACAGTGCATTACATCTATGGAGGAATGGTGTTTCTACACAATAACAGTCATCATAAATTGCTCAGTTGAATTCCGGCATCTTTTCTTTACTATCCTCTGTCAGAAGCTAGTCTGCTGATAACATTCATTTGTATTTGGGTAGTAAAACCATATTTCTATCATAGCTACATGTGTGACGTTTTTAACAGATCAATACGTTTGGAAATCGGTCCAAAATTCAGTGAATAGGTGAGCAGATAGAAAGCTACGACCACAACTATTAAAACCAGGACACGCTTCAGTTACTACTCAGTTTATCTGAGACGCAGGACGACGAGCTTTTAAACAGACGTAAAGGAGGAGCTGCCATGTTTTTAATCTGACCTGTAGATACCTGCTGTAAACGTCATCACAGACAAGTTTGTTCTGTTTGTACCATGACTGGAACAAGATGTAAAATCAAAGTTATTCTTTATTTCTGATGTTAGTTACTGGAAAATAGAAATGAAGGAAGGAAAGGAAGGATGTGAAGAAAGGAAAGAATGAAAGAAGGAAGGTAGGATCACTCGTACTAGTCATGAATCATCCATCTTTGCTCCAGAGGATTGATCACTGAAGCTCACCTCATCCCTTCATCCCTTCATCCCTTCATCCCTTCATCCCTTCATCCCTTCATCCATTCATCCATTCATCATCTCAGAGCCAGCTGATGAGGTGACAGAGATGGATCTGACGTGATCTCCTCGGGGCCGTGAGGGAACATGACTGAACATCCAGCTTCCTGCAGAGTGACGGTGGACGGCTGAAACCTGCCGATGGGACCGTCCCCTGTCATTAATTCACCTCCAGCACAAGTCAGTACAGGTGAGCCAGCACAGGTAGGCACCTGCAGGGCCTCCTTTCATGACGCTTTATTAGCGGAAGGAGGCGGGGCTGCTTTCTAGATTCCCAGAAACATGAAGCATTTTAGTTTGAGATGAGTTAGTGGAGGAAAAGCTGGACTGAAGCGTTTATGAATCATCAGAACATGAACAAAGACCAAGCTGTCTGTCTGTGAACGCAGCATCAGATCAAACCTCCGTCCCTCTGATGACTTCATGTCCTTTAAGGCGTCTTTATCAGCCGCATACTCGGTCTGACTGCAGCGGCCGCTCTGCGTTTCTTCTTCTTCTCCTTCTCTGTCGGAGCAAAAACAAACAAACAAACATGGTCTCATTATGACGAGGCCGGAGGTGAAGCTGAGCTCAGTGTTAATTATTACCACTGGGTCTCATTACAGCTTGAACTAAACGACATCAGTGAAGGAAGGACAGAGAGACGGAGGGACGGAGGGACAGAGGGACAGAGGAGATGAACAGAACAAAGAACAAGGAGACAGATTAGCAGAGTCCTGGAAGCAACGTTGATTCATTTTTACATTTGGTTTAAACATCTTCGTCTCGTCTGTGTCTCTTTAATCGTCAAAGCTGAGACAAAGACAACTGGACATGTCTCCTGAAGCAGCGTCTTCAGTTCCTGCATCTTATAATGTGACGTCTCAAAGAGACTCTGCAGCGTGAAGAAGGTTAATCCACAAAAAGACGAAACTCAGAAACACCAGAAACCATGAGAGAGGAAGACGGGAGGTCAGCAGAGGACTTGACAAGGACGAAGCAAAAACTCAGCACTGTATATTTACATGAGAGCTGATTGGTAGATTAGAAACCAGTCGACCAATCAGTGGAGACAGGAAGTAAAACAAGAAACAAAAGCTTTAAAAACAGGAAAAAGAAAAAACAAAGAGGATGAGAAGTTTAAAAGTCACCATGAAGGAATGTTGTCGATCAAATAATGAGATTTATTTTATATATATAAATAAGATTCTGGATGAATATGTGAAGATCAGATATAAAATGCTGATTAATAAAATCTATTTCTTATAAACGTATGTTAAAGATTTACGGCGACGCGTCACAGCTCAGCTTTAAATCTGTAAAACGAGGCCGGAAGAGTTTCAGATGTTAAGTCTTGCTGCTGTTCCTAATTAACCCCCCCCCCCCACACACACTCAATTAAATGGGACGGGTTTTATTCAAATTAGCTCCTCTTTGCTCGTTAGCACACCTGTACTCTCTCCTGCACTTAATTAAAAGACAAATCGTGCAAATTTCTGCATCCGCCGTAGGTGCCTCTGTTACCAAATATTGAGCAAGGTAGCACTGTGCTAATTAATGTTAGATGGATGTGGGGGGGGGGGGGGGGGGGGGGGGGGGCAGAGGGGAGGTGGGGGAGTGCACGGCTCATTTGCATAAACATGTGCAGAAGAAGAAGGAAAAAACAACAGGACCCCCATGAGGGCGGTCGCCCCCGAGCACTTTGACACCTGAAGAAGGTTCCTCTTCTTCTTCTTCTTCCTCTTCTTCTTCTTCTTCCTCTTCTTCCTCTTCTTCCTCTTCTTCGTTGGTAGTTGAGCTTCATCGCTCTATTCTGAATCGATTCCAGAAACAACGTGTTAGACTGTGGATTATAAAAAGAGGATCCTGCAGGTTTGGAGGTGAATATTCAGTTCTTTGCACCCAAAGCCAACGTGTAAATAACATCTGAGTTCATTGATGCCAGCTGAGCGCTAATCACATTCAGACAGACAAAGGAAAATTGAATATTGCAACAATTAGCAGGTTTGATGGAGACAGTCACACAACCTTAGAGCGGTGCTTATATTTAACTCTAATAAATGACTAAAACAGTGTCTGAGGAATTGTAATTAGGCACCAAAAGAGGTGTCAGAAGGAGGCAAACACCACCGGAAACTAAAGCAGAGATGAAGATAAAGGAAGAGGAAGATGATAGAAAGATGAGAGACCAGGAAAACTGGAAGAAGAAGAAATAAATCAGATGTTCTCATGTGAGAGTGTTTCCATCTGGTTCCTAAATGTGGATCATGTCTCCAAGTCACCAAGCAGCTGTTGATGGTTCTGATCCAGTGGTAGGTAGAGATCCTTCCTTCCATCTTTCTTTCTTCCTTCCTTGTTTCCTTCAGTCCTTTACTGCCTTATTACACTTCTCTCCTCCATCCTTCCTTCCTCCTTCCCTTCTTCCCCTGACGAATAAATAAATAACTCTATAGCTCTATTTTTTTCTTTACTATTATTTGTATCGTTCTTAATTCCCGTCCCGTCTCCAGATCACTTTCACGTTCCACCTCCTTCGCTCCACTCTGCAGCAGTTTAAAGGTGTTTAAAGCAAACATGTAATTTAACCTTTCCTCCATGCAACATTAAACGTGCTTGTTATTTACCGCCCTGTCCTCCACCTTCCAGCTTTTCCCAGCCTCAGTGAAAGACATTAGCCGGTCCTGATTTGTTTAAAAGGTGCAGGCGGGTTAAGAGGAGGCCTCGTTATCCGGCTCCGTCTTTTCAAACAGTGAAAGCGAGCCGTCTCCTCGGAGCCCCCTCCTCCTCCCCCCTGCTCCCCCCTCCTCCTCCGCTCTGGTTGCTTGTTTAGCTGCAGCCATGCATGCCTAACGCCAGGGAGGAGGACGGCCTCATCCTGCAAATTAGCAGGCTGATTTCCCTCGCGGGGTTTGGACAGAGGATCCCGCGGCTCATCGCCAGGACCCAAAACGCCGAGGCCGGGCTCGGGGCCACAGCGGCTGAGTGAAGATGGCCGCCTGCGATTCAAAACGCCACAGCCGCTGTTGTTACAGGCGGGGATTACTCAAATGTCCTGCTGCACGGTCCGTTTAGACTCTGCAGAAACAGAACCAGACGCTGGAGTTGTTTTTAGTCAACGAGACACTTCACCTGCTCTCACTCAACATTTATTTATTAGATTCTGATCAACAACAGAAAGATTTTAACTGATCAAAACTTTATTAAACTAAAGTAAAACGACTGTATTTTATACGTCTGTGTTTCTGATGTACGTTTAACAAACTGATGATTCATCCTGATCTGTTTGAACGTTAGCCTTTTAGCTGATAAATCTTCTATGTTGAATCCAGATGGGAAAACAGGAAGTCAGCTACTAATGCTAAAGCTAACAGCAGAGTTTGGAAATGCTAATGACAAATGTACAGACAGGTGAGACCAACAGTATTTCTAACATGCCAGGCTAACGTAGCGTGATCATCTGATGTGGATGTAGCGTTAGCATTCAGCCGTTAGCCTCTAAATCGTTTATGCCGCTGTCAGGAAACAGGAAGTCACTAAATAGCCTAGCTAGCTGCTAATGCTAAAGCTAATAGCTCAGTTGGGAAATGTTAGCCATGGTAGCTGCACACAAATATGCAGACAGCTGAGACCAAGAATATTTCTAACATGCTAGGCTAACGTAGCATGCTCAGCTGATGTGGATGTAGCGTTAGCATTCAGCCGTTAGCCTCTAGATCTTGGAAGCGGTACGTAAATATGCAGACAGCTGTGACATCAAAATAAAACAAGGTTTAAAAGTTTTAAATGTAAAAAATAAGAAAAAACATTTTAGATTCTTTTAGATAAATATAAACATGTGATGACAGGAAACAGGAAGCCACAGAACAGCTGGGGGGATTAAAAGCTAGCTGCTAATGCTAAAGCTAATGCCTCAAAGGTTTAAAAATGTAAAACTGTCTCGTTTAGTTTCTTTATAAACTTTATAAACCCACGTCCTTGTCCTCTGATGATTAATGAGAACTTATTATAATCACTACAGATACAAAGCTAAAAGCACGTGGTCACAGTTAATTTAAGTCTGTTTGAACTATATTTTAATTCAGTTCTGTTAAAAGATTATTTGGTGTCGTCTGCTGTGAATAAACGTTCACCTCCGGATGAACTGGAACACAAAGACTCACCGCTAATGGAGGCATTAGCTCTGTTTAGCATCAGAGGTTTTCTGGCTGAGAAAAGAAAAGCCTCACCCCCCTCCCCCTCCTCTCCCCCCGTCCTCCCCCTCATGTAAATGTGAGGAGGCGACTGGAACAAGGAGGGTAATAATGGCAAAGGTGTTTTCCCTAAAAGCAATGAGGCAGAAAACTGCTTTGGGTTTGTCGTTCAGACACGAGACGAGAAAAACTCACATCATCTAAAGACGCTGAAGCTCCGACAGAGAAAAACTACAGCAGTGGCAACGGTCTGTCTGATCCTCCTCCTTCAGATCCTGACGACGTTAATCCGCCTCTTTTATTTAATGGAGCTGCTCAGTTTCTATAAAATCAGCCTGACACATGTAAACGTGGCTCAGATGCAGATCCACATCCATTCTTCACATTGTTTGCATGTCGCTGCTAACGTGTTTCCTCCAGTTCTCCACTTCCTCCATTTTCACACAAATCTCACACTGAACTGAAAACGCTGCAGAAAAAAAACTCACGTGGCATCGGTTCTGAAAGGAAGTTGGATTTGGTTTTAGTCCGTGTTTTTACTCCAGTTTGATCTTGTTTTAGAGTAGATTTAGTCCTGGTTTAGACTGCTTTAAGTCCAGCTTTGGCCTATTTTATAACTTCATCTCAGACTGTGATTTTTCTTGGAGCTGGTCCTTCTTAGGACTTTTGGACTGATGTTGACCTTAATTTAGATCTAGTTTTAGATTTGGGTTTAGACTTGGCACTGGACTATTTTTGGATTTAGGCTTGAACAGAGTTTGGACTAAGGTTAGAGTTTAATTTGGACTGATTTTGCTTTGGCTTTCTACTTGTTTTGGAGTAGATTTAGTCTTAGTTTAGGTCTTGGGTTTTGATTTAGGTTAGAACTAGTTTCAGACTTGAGTTGAACAGATTGGACCTTAGTTTTGGACTTAGATTTAAACTAGTTTTGAATGTGGTTTCAGAATTGGTTTTAGTCTTTGGTCTGTTTTATAACTTGGTTTCAGACGGTGTTTTTACTTCTTAGGACGTGGTGGTTTAGATCTAGTTTTTCCCTATTTATGGATTTGGGTTTGGACCTGGCATCAGACTGGGTTTGACTTTGGTTTTGTCTCCGTTGGTTCTGAGAAGGAGTTGGACTGGGTTTTAGTCTGTTTTGTATTTCAGATACTTTAGCTTGAGCTTGGTTTGTAGAGGATTTAGTTTTGGACTTAGCTCAGCTTTGGCCTATTTTATAACTTGGTTTAAGACCTTGTTTGTTCTTGGGGTTTGGCTCATGGTTTAAATGAGCAGATTCAAGGGTTTTCTGATCAGGAGGTCATTTCAGCTCGACTCTTTACACTGGGCCCTGGTTTCTGGTCTTTGGCCTCGGCTTTGTTAATATAAAATACAGTCATTTGCTCTTGGACTCATTTTGCAGCAGTTCAGCTTGCAGGCAGACAAAGCTGAGAGAACAACAATCAGCTTTCTTCTAACACGGGATAATAATAGTTCACATTTGGTGAGAATTGCACAGAGAGCCTCTGAGGGAAACACAAAACTGACTGGGCTGTTGGTACAGAAACCTCTTGCCAGCACAAGGCAGTCGGTGTGAGTTTAAAGCGTTGGTTTAAAAGTTGTAATCGTAAGCATATGCACCACAATCTGTTCTGTTATTTATTGGTGCGCTAATCACCGAGCGCAGCAACATTTCCCTCCCTCTCTCCCTCCTCTCTGCCTGCACGACTCGAGCTCGCATGAATCTGGAAGGATTTCACAAGTAATAATTCATAGGCTAATCTCACTCCATGACTCTAATTAACGCATCATTAAAAGCATAATTCAGATAATTATAATTTCTCACTTTTTAAATGAGAGACGGGGAAGAAGGGGAAGGGTGTCTGAGGAGCCAATTTAGAGAGTGAAACAGATTCTGAGGCAGCGCCGAGCCGAGCGGGTGGGTGGAGAGAGAAACACAGCGCGACAAAAAAAACTATCGTCAGCTTCACGAAAAAAAAAGAAAACAGCACAAACAGTAAAGTCAGAGAGGAGAGTGACTCTGCAGCAAATACAGTGAGACGTGTCTCAGCCAGGGACGCACAATATCCAGCACATGCAAATTACATTTTACAGTTTTCAGTGACATTTTTAAACTCGGTTGGGTTTGGTCTCAGACTGTGGGGATGGCCCGTCTTTGGTCTTGGGTATAGGCTAGTCTGGGACTTAGGTTAGACTGGTTTTGAATTTAGTCTTGGACTTGGCTTTGTACTGAGTTTGGACTAGGATTTAGACTGGGTTTAAGACTGGGTTTTTACTTTAGTTGGAGCTTGCTTTGGAGCGGTTTTGGACTCAAAAACCCAGTTTGATGCCAGGTCCAAACCCAAATCTGAAAATTGGGCAAAACTAGATCTAAATTAAGGTCAAAACGCAAGACCAGAATTAGGCCAAAACATGGACTAAAACCAGTCAAAAACCAGGTCCTAAGAAGTGTTAGCTCCAAGTAAAAGCATGGTCTGAAACCAAGTTACAAAACAGACCAAAGTTGAGCTTAAACTAGTCTAAAAACCACGACTAAATCTACTCCAAAATAAACTCACACTAAAGTAAAACCATCTCTGAAACCAAATTCAAAACTAGTTTAAGTCCTAGTTCTAACCGAAAATCTAAACCCAAGTCCCAAACCTAAATCCACTCCAAAACAAGTTGAATCTAGAGTAAAAGATCAACCTGACACCCAGTCTTGGTTTTGGACTGGTCTTAGCACAGCTTAGGTTGATATATTAACTTGGTTTGTTTTAACTTGGGGTTTTATCATTCTTAGACTTGGTTTGGACTGGTTTTGACCTTATTTTAGATCTAGCTTTGGTTTTGATCTTGGTCCGGGTTTGACCTTGTTTTTGGACTCGTCATTAGTGGACGGGGCGTTTTATTTTATTTGTCTGTCGGCCCAGCAGATGTTTCTGCTCCCTGGCGAATGTCCAAATTAATTATCCCACCTTCAAACACACCTCAGCTCTCTTATCAGAGGTGTGAACGAGGTAAGCATCGCTCTCTTTCATATTTCCAAACCATGTCCCGACGCCTTCATAAAAAAAGGAAACAGGCTGCTAAAATATGCACCATGTCTCTGCAGCTGCCGTGATTCTGGGCTTTGGACATTAAAAACAGACAGGAATGTTAAAACCTGTAAAAGAGACAAGAGTAAGTCATCACAATCATCATGATCATCAGCCGCTCATCACAGTGGTGTCTCCCTGAGTATGAGGGAAGCCAGCTGCTGATTTAACGACCGATAGAAGCTGAGATGATGGAAGGATCAGCTGTTTATTCAACGAGACAATAAGTCAGTATGTTGGAGTGAACACACAATGAGGCCTCGTCCACACGTACCAAAACCATCTTTCCTCCTCCGTTTTCCCTGGCATCGTTTCAAGAATATCTGCGTCCACACGGATCCGTCTCAACAAAACTCTACTTCATACTCCAGGCCTATAGGTGGCGCTGTTTCAGAGAGGAAGAGGTGGAGCATGCGCATAAAGCTTGAGCGCTGTTTACAAATCAGCTTTAGAAGAAACCAAAGTCAAGGAGAAATGATATTTAGCCCTAGTAACCATAATAGGCTCAACATCTTGTCCAGCAGGAACACGAGCATGTAGTCCACCATTGTTGGTGATGTTGTTAGGAGACGTCTCACGGGACATAAGAGGTGGAAGGCTGCTCCAGGGGGCGTGGCCATGACATCACTGAAATACATTTACCAGTTTTCGCCGTTTTCACCGTCCACACGAAAAATCAAGAGTTGGGTTTGTGAATGTTTTCATCCTGGGACCAGGTTTCAGAAAAGTGTGTTTACAGGATTCATGTGGACGATCAAAACGATGCCAAACATCTGTGTTTAAACCAAAAAGCGTCTCCGTGTGGACGGCGCCTGAGTCCTGGGTCACATTAAAGACCACCTACTCACCAGGGCTGATCTGAGGAAGAGGAGGAGAACTCATTCATTCATCCACTGGTAGAAATGATCACATGAATCAGTGACATCTGTTCATTAGAGATGAACGAGAACCAAACTAAACTAGAATCAACAAGAGGGAGATTTTACATCTTGTTCTAAAATATGAATCATCTCAACATCTCACGGTCTGTGATGGTCCAGAGCAGAACCTGGACAGTTTATCTTATACTTCAGATTAAAAACATGGCAGCACATTTTATATTAACTTTAATGGATTTATTATTTTTTGTTGATGAAGAACCAAAACTCCTCCTCTTCGTCCATTTTAAAGACGTTATTCTAACATTCTTGTGCTCGTCGTTCTGCTTCTAAACAAATCAAAGTGAACCTGAGCTTCCATCGTTATTTACCTCTCACACTCTTAATAACACAGGTGATAAAATATGCACATACGTCCCAAAAACGGCGTCCTGAACAAACGTGGAGACGCCGGTGTGTCGTTGAGGCAGTTTGAGACCAGCAGCCGTCCTCATTATGAGCTCTGGGTTGTTTGTGCCTTCTCACCTGTCTGAGAGCTGGAGGTGTCAGCTCCGCCGCCTCAGGTGTAGAGATGATGTCACCTTCCCACCCGACCTTCTCCTAAACAACAGACAAACTGTACAAACCGCCGCCGCCGCCGCCGCCACACTGTGATTCACACGCACCGCTCTACCTGGAGCCTGGAAGAAGAAAAAAAACACAAGAAGATGGAGGAACTTCACACTCAGGCTGAGAAAAGCTGTTTTATTTTTTTTTGTCACTCATTGTTTAGTTTAACGGGAATAATTGGAGGACTTGTTACTGGGAGGGAGCTGGTGATGGACGCTCGCCGGGCTTCATGTGGCGCAAACATCAGGAGAATTTAGTCTTAAAACGTTCAACAGCAGAAAGAATAATAGAGTCTGGACCAAACGGTTCAATTAAAGACATGTTTAAATGAACATGCATCTCATCTCATAGGATCTTATCATTTATCATCTACCACTGTTAATAACATGACCACCAGTAATAATAATAATAATTTAACCTGTAATTGTTCTGCTCTGGACCCTCTATCCTCAAACTATAAAAACATACAGGACTCACGTAGCCTGAGGATCTATTTGAGTTGTTCACTAATAAAAACCAACGTTATCTCTACGGTTTAAAGTCCAGTGTTTTAGTCCACAGAGATTTAAAATAATTTTAAGAGAGCAGCTGAAAACCCAGAGGAAACGACTCAGACGTAACGTGAACTAGATCAACTTAATCAGAGCTACAGCTAGCACAGATAAATATGTTAATACTTTATTTAATCTAAGATTTGTTCATAGGAAACCACGTCTCTACAGTTTATAGTTTATAATATTAGTTATTACGGTAATTAAATGACGGACTGATTTCATTTACTCTGTGGGACAGTGTCATAATTAGAGACAGTATGAAAACAGAAAGGGTCTCATCACATCTCATCGTAAATGATTTTATTTAGGTGTTATCTTATAATACAGATAATGAATCAACATAAATTACCGTAATTTGCAGATTAGAAGCCACTATACTTTAGTCCAGGGGGGGCGCTAGCGATTTAGGGCCCCATGAAAAGAGTCTTTACAAGGCCCCCCAACACAGCGGCGAAAGTTTTTGATACTATTTTACAAACAATCTGTGACGAATAAAGTTATTATTACCAGGACATTGTAAATAAAACATTTGTGATTATATGTTAGTTAATAACTTAGTGTCATTTTCTTTCCGTATTATAATTTCATCATCATTAGGGGCCTCTCTGGGCCCCCCTCAATCATGGGCCCCTACAATCCATTGATGACACCTCCAGCTCTCAGACAGGTGAGGACGGCTGCTGGTCTCAAACTGCCTCAACGACACACCGGCGTCTCCACGTTTGTTCAGGACGGCGCTTTTGGGACGTATGTGCATATTTTATCACCTGTGTTATTAAGAGTGTGAGAGGTAAATAACGATGGAAGCTCAGGTTCACTTTGATTTGTTTAGAAGCAGAACGACGAGCACAAAAATGTTAGAATAACGTCTTTAAAATGGACCAAGAGGAGGAGTTTTGGTTCTTCATCAAAGTACTTTAAAACACCAGCGGCTTATATGTGGAACAATCAAATTTAGCTGGTGCGCCTTATAGTCCAGAAATTACGGTAAATATATGGAGACACAGGACGTCAGAATATCAGGGTAGGACAGTTTTACACTATAACCTCATGTCTAATGTCTTCACACTGAAACACACACTAACCATCTAAAACCTAAAATGCTTCTACTAATAATTGAACCTGATTAACATCATCATCACACCATCTGTGTCTTCACGTGTCGTTGAACCATCGTCTGCATCAACCTGTAGATGATAAAGACCATTTCTTCTCTCTCCTCATATTAAACATGATGAAGAGTTTCTAAATGTAAACGGTCTCTCGTCAGATGAATGTAACAGGGCTGCTTTCCATCCTCCTCCCTCCAGTAGCTGGAGTGTTTCTGCGTTTGGCTGCTGGCTGCTGAAGGCCTGGAGCTGCAGATGGCCGGCTTGCGCCCAGTCCGAAATTTTCCACACAAGATGGCTGGACCGGCTCCCGCTCGCCAACGGCCGGCTGCAAACACAATGACGAACGTCTAGTCACTTCTCCACCAAAGAGAACGCAGCACCGAGCTCGATCTGAGCGAACGGGCCTGGAGGCGACATTTAACCCTCCACCTGCTGCAGAAGCCTGAGACGTGCTGACGGAGACTTTTATTCATCTGCCACTGAATACCTCCTTAAAATAGACGGACGGAGAGCACAGCGAGTGATGAATCAGTGTCGTCATTTAAACACTCAGACGTAAACTCATCTAGAGCAGGAACTTTTACTTCCTCTTCGCCTCAAACTTTCTCCTTTAAACGTCTTTTAAAATCCTCCTTCATATTTTCGTGCCATTAATTGTGTCCTCGCCGTGTAGGTGTCCTCTTTGTCGTCCAGTCATTTTCATTTCTTGGACCGGCTCGTTTCAATTGTTCCTCTGCGTTTGGAGGGATAATTTGTGCGTCCCCTCCTCTCATGGTGGGTGTCTGAAGCCTGACCCGAACAGACGACGGCGGTGAGAGCCCAGCTTCCTCCCAGATGATGCTGCGGGACGTGGGAAGCGGCCGGGGCCTCGAGGACGCCGGCGCCGGTGGGAGTTTGGCCCCGCTTGGTCCGACGTCGCAGCGTGGGCGCCGCTCTGGATTGAGATGTTTGGAAAAGGACGGTGGAGGTTTGGGGACGGATGGGGGACGAGCGGAGGTCAACGTGGGATGAACCGGTTTCAGTCAGACTTCAGGGTTAGAGTGTCTCCTCAGTGTCTCTGTTTATTAATCAATCTGTTATCAAGCTCTGATTAAAATGATTAAAGATGCAGGAATGAAAGATCTGGACGGTTCATCCACGCTCTGCTGTCACTAGCTTTTGGCAGCCGCTTCCAAAATGGCCGCCGTCATAGACTTTCTAGTTGTTTTTTTCTGGGAAATCTTCGTTAATGTAAGAAATGTTGAATTATAATAATAATAATAATTAATAATAATAATAATAATTATAATAATGAATATAATTTGTATTGTTACTTATATTTAAATACTTTATTAAAGCAGACTGTGATTATTTAAAGCTGTATACATTACGTTAGAGTAAAATCATCTGGACCTGCTGTGTATATATCTATTTTTAATTTATTCCATATTAGATGAATTTTTACATGTGTTTTTATTTCTATTTAAACTAGTTTAACAGAAATTAACCTGGTTATTAAATTAAATGACTTAAAATATGTGTTTACTGATTCAGAGACGTTTAGTCCATCTGTGTCTGATGTGAGGACAGAGACTGTTAATATCCCATCCTCTCTAAAGAGGATCCTGTTTGATAGAAAGGTTTAAAATATAATAAACTGTAAATAAATTGTACAATAAAACGTATTATTATTATTATTTATAGTGTTTAAAGTGTTTCTCTGTCGTCACAGGGTTAAACTGACTCAGGTTTATAACTGAGTCCTGATCAAAGACGCTCAGACTGTGACTCAGGCCTTGTTGTGTTTCTGGTTAACCAGTTTCCACAGAGCTGGTGGGAAACAGAGAACAAGCTGCCGACACCAGACGTCTCTTAAACTGCAATTATTGATTTCCTCAGGTTGGCTTGTGTCGGCGGGAGGAAACCACAGCGTAAAGGCTTCAGATCTTTATCTGGCAGGTTTTCGGTTGATTCATGGCGAGTAGCTGCAAAGACCTGAGGCTGTGAAAGTCTCTCTGGATTCACCTTTAAAAAGAAAAGGCTCCAGATGATGAAGCTTCATTAAAGCAAATGGAAACGACATTTTGATTGTTGTTTTGTTTCTGGCAGGTGTTAATTTTTACCCACGAGGGTCAAAGACCTGCAGCGACGACACAAACGATGTTAGACTGTTAATAATGTTTCATAATTACAGCTGGTTTATTAAAGTCACGCTGCAAACAGAGAGAAACCGAGCTGTTAGCGTGAAACCGCCTCCAGACGATCAACGGAAAGCACGTTTAAATACGTAGAGGAGGAAAAATTACTTTAAACGTTAGCATGGACGGCTAATGGGCTAACTAGCTTAGAAGAACAAGAGGCTGCTGTTGCTAACGACGATATTAACTAACTTTAAACTACAGAGGGGCAACGGGACAGGACGGGGGCCTCTTTGAGGGGCCCCCACCTGAGATGAAAGACATCAAACTACAGCAGGGGCAATGAGCGAGGGGGTTTAGTTTGGGGGGGGGGTCCTACTTTCTACTGTCGATATTAACATGAATAAAACTTTGACGCCGTCCTCTCTCTTGGAGGAGGACGTCCTTCGTGACTCCTTTGTTTTGGTGCTTGGACCCGGGCCCCCTCCCACCGACCCACCCAACGGGCACGCCATCCAATTCCTGACGAGAGGAGCTCGAGATCACGACAAGGAGAGGCGGAATTAAAGATGAGAGAAGCAAAATGAGCGTTTAGCCGCTGGTGTGAATTGCCTTTCGCACCAGACAGATTTCCTGATCCCGTAATGGCTCCAGCTCTCGTTTCCCGGCGCAAAATCCTCGGCGGCGCTTGTGTCGGCTGCACATGCTCCGGCGGCCTAATGAGGCAGCATTAGCCAGGGGAGATGCAGTAATTAGAGCCAACGTCAGCGCCGAGGACAGATGGCACGCTAAGACAAGCCTCTCGACTTCACCTCCGCCGAGTGTGTGTGTGTGTCCTGACAGAAGAGAGGGAGACGTGTCAGAGAGAGGGAGGAAAGAAAAGAAAGAAGAATCAAAATATAAATAAATCAAAATGAGAAGAGGAGAGGGGGGAGGCCAAAAGTTTGTGGACACATTTAGCATCGACAAAGACGGAAAAGTGCAACAAAGCAAAAAGAACGAGAAGAAGTTCATGGCGATAAAGAAGAGACGGAGAGGTGGAAGTCAGAACGAGAGAGAGACGATGAAATGTGTTGGGAAAGAAAAAAGAAAAAGAAAAACAGGGAGCGTCGGAGGAAGACGGAGGGTGAGAGCGTGGAGGAAGAACGATAAAAATAGACCGGGAGGTGAGGAAGGAGAGAGCACGATGAAAAGAGGAGGAACACTCGGAGGAAGACGGAAGACGACGAGAATAGATGGAGAGAGAGAGAGAGAGAGAGGCTGCAAAATAAAGACGAGGAGGATGAGACAGAGCTCAGGAGGAAAGATTTAGAAACGTTTAGAGACTGAAGGATGATGATGATGATGAAGTGATTTATACTGCTGATTAGAGCTGAGGTTAAAAACAATCTGTTAAATCTGCTCTTAGGTTTAAATCTTAATTTAACATCGATGCATCACATCTTTCTTCCTCTGAAACCAGATTCTAACGAGAAGATGCAGGAAACGTTCATAAATATATTTAAAAGTCATTGATGAATCAGATCTTTAAAGGATTTGAAGCAGTAACTTCATTCTTCATCTTTACTCCAGAGTCAGACTCAGTTTCCAACAGAGAGACTCCAGATAAACTTCCTGTCTGGTCGTCTCAGGTTAATTGTGTTTCCTGCAGGAAGTGGCTGCTGTAAAAGCTGGGTTCTGTCTTTTGACGTCTCCGTGTACTTAGTTAATGTGGCTGCATGTGCAGGTTAACACGGCGTAATCAAGCGTGAGCTCCTGCCCCGACTCATTATCTCGCCTGCTCAGGTGTTGTTGACATGCATGCATAATTGGCCGTTAGATTTCCTCGTTAACAGTTGTGTTGCAGGCCTACCTGTCCTCGCTGCCCCCCCTCCCCCGGCTCTGACACCGGCGGTTTTGACTGTACATAATTATCATTGTCGCCATGTTCCAATGTGTTTCGCGAGCGCGTTGTTGATGGTAATTTATTGTTCATGTAATCAAATATTGCCACGCGCTCTGCTTTTGCCCGGTGGCACGTTCAGTGTTAATTAGGCTGCAGGAGAACAGTGTGGATGGAGGAAAAAAAAGAGAGAGAGAAAGTTGTTGACAGCCAATCAACTTCTCACTTTGGGATGAGAGATAGAGAGTGGTGCAAATAGTAGGATGAAAAACACTGGTGGCAAACGGCTGCAGATCTGCAGCCAAGCCCAGCCTGTTTGCTATCATTAGCAAGTTGTTTTTTTTGTGTGTGTGGAAGGAGGGATATTAATATGATTTGTCATCTCAACTTCTGAACGTATGAATCAGTGTTTACTAACGAACGAGCAGCGATGTCTGCAGGGAACAGTCTGAGCGTGTCACATAATAACAGGAACAGTCACTAAAGTCATCGGTCACAAGTCAAGGGAAATAAAAACGACTACGACTAACAGCTGATCAGTGTTCTCCAGCAGCTTGAACCACTTCAGTTCTGAGATGTTGGTGGGTTTCCTCACATCAGCTGCTGCTTCAGGTCCAACAACAACATTTCTCTTGGATTAAGGTCAGGACTTTGACTTGTTCCTAAACATTCATCTGGTTCTTCTTTAACCGTTCTCTTGTAGAACCACTTGTGTTCTTGGTTCTCCTTGTCTTGCAGCATGACCCAGTTTCTCTTCACATTCAGCTCATGGACAGATGTCCTGACATTTTCTTTTAGAGTTCATTGGTCCATCAATGAGGACAAGGCGTCCTGGTCCAGATGCAGCAGAACAGGCCCAAACCAGGACATTAGCTTCACCCCCATGTTTGATGGAGGGATGAGGTTCTGATGCTTCATCTCATTTAAACCAAACTATTCTACTTTGGTCTCATCTGTCCACTAAACATTGTCCCAGTAGTCTTCTGTCTTGTCCACATGATGTTTAGATATGTTCTTCTTGGAGAGCAGTGTCTCTGGGACACCTGATCTTTGTTGGTGATCTCATTCTTTCTGACTTTGTTTTCCTCCATGTAACACAGACGTGTCCTACCTCCATAAGTCATACTCCATTATTATTTTATATTATAAAGATAATTTCATAATAGAAATCTATTAAAGATCATTTTCTATCATCGTTTCTGTTATTTTCAGAAAGGCAGATCAATGATAAACTAAAACATTAAATTTGATTTAACATAATTCTGTTAAAGTGTTTAAAGGTTTAAATAATAAAAACTGACTCTAATCATTATTTAAATTTAATGAACGTCTAATAAAGTCTAAATTATAATCTAAAATGTCTTAATTAGCATTTAATAAACATGAATTACACCATCTGACGCCTCATGAGTTTGTTTTTTGCGTCAGAGATGTGACTTTTAATCGTACTCACTTTAATTAGAGACATTAATGTTGTTTTAATTTGCAAACGTTGGAGACGTGTTTCCAACAAATCTGCTTATTAGGCGTTTTAAACTGCTGCCCCCGACGCTAACACGTCTGTGAGGAAGGTGACCCCTGAGGGAGTTGAACCTCCAACCCTGTCGGTGTTAATGCCTTGCTCTTTCCCTCTGGAGGGAAGCTGCCACCTCAGCTGCTGACTGCAGCGGTGTGACTCATCAACAGGCAGCAAATTAATACACACATCCATCGCCAACACCTCCGGCGAACATCCTCACACCTGCAGCGCGACTTATATCCGTTCACACGCGGTAAAAACACAAACACACAACCTGAACGTCCGCTCAGCGACGACACACACTTCGCTGATACAGAGGAATTTACTGGACCGGATTCCTCTGAACAGAAGCTGGAGCTGAAACGTGATCTGATGCTGCTGAACTGACTTCACACAACACTAAATTATAGTCGATTAAAGGAGAAAGTTCACTTTTTAGTTTGTGTGTTTGGCTCATTACTGCCCCCAGAGGACGGAGGGGGAAAGGAACTATTTACTGTTAGTTCAGGACATCTGGACAGAGGAACTACAACTCCCAGGATGCATTTCAGTAAAAAACTAAGAAAAAGATGCAGATCTCGTCTATAATGGTCGATCAGATGAAGAATATTCAGAACAATTCTCAAAATGTTTTTTCTTTTGCTGAAAAACACAAGACCAGTCCAAACCCAGTCCAGAATGAGTCCAGGACCAGTACTGGACCAGTCTGAAATGAGTCCAGCAAAGAAAGTATTTTTAAGTTTCAGACCAGTCCAGAACCCATCCATCATCAGTCCAGGACCAGGCCCAGATCATCTCAGACTAGTCCTGAAACACCAGCATTAAAATCAAGTTCCAATCCAGGACCAGTCCAGGACCAGTACTAGACCAGTACTACGTTCATCTAAAACAAGATGATCCAGAAACATCACAACAACAAACCCACTTCCTCCAGTTTATCTTTCAGTGCAGTAAAGTTGGACCCTCTCTGTTGGGAACTGATTCTGCTCCTGCAAAGATCTCTCGGGCCAATCAGATTGTTTTGGGGGCGGGGCTTAATGTGGAGTTAATAGTAGTAGCCATAGACGTCGTGTTAGAGACGTGGAGACAACAACAAACCAACGATTCAATCTTTTCTTCTTTGGCCTCGTATTAAAATCCAGATGGAGAGTTACTGGACTCACATACACCGGCCTATCACAGCCTGGCTTCTTCTCCATAGCAACGGCAGCAAAGGCTCATGGGAGCTATTGACAAGTTAAAATAATTAGTTGTGGTTTTATTTTCTAGGAGGAAGCATCAGACGTTTTAGATTCATGGAGAAAGAGACGATTCAATGGACGAGTGTACGTCTGCAGGTCGTTTATGTCGTTACTCTGTCAACTGTGGCGTCCATGTTGATTTTTTGTTTTGTTTTTTGGTGGAGGAGGAGGTGGGGGGTGTAGGGGTGTGGGGGGGCAGGCAGCACATAAAGAAAGCCCTGAGCAACAATCTGTGGTGACAACAACATGCTAACTTCATTATCATCTCTCTCTGTCTCCCTCTGTCGCCCCACACCTTCCTCCCAGCAGCCTGGAGAACAGCTGAGGTGTCAGAGCTAAACAAGGCGAGGAAGAGGAGGAGGAGGAGGAGGAGGAGGAGGAGGAGGAGGGTGCTGGTATGAGGGGGTTTGTGGGTAACTGGGCAGGGCTCGGTTCCCACCAGCGTCACCACATCATTTGGGAAAAACACACAAAGCTGCAGTTTTCACACTTAAATTAAATTTAGGACAAATTATCTCGTTTTATTTCCTTCCAGATGTTCCACATGATACTTTAATTATTTTTTAAAGAGTCAGTTTTCACAACAGAGGCCTGAAGAAGCTACTTCCTGTTAGCTTAGCGAGCCACAGCAGGTCTGAGAGCGCGCCTTTACTTTCTCCTTCATTCTCTAATATTCCATTAAATGTGTGTCAACATGCAAACAGAAAGGCCGTAACCGTGGTAACAGCACGCAACAAAGAGGCTGGCGCGCCGCTTCCAGGATAAACAGTTTAAATCCAGATGTGACGAAGGCTGTTCTTAGCTTTCTGCAAACGTTTAGCTAGTTCTTCATCAGCAGACGTTTGTTTTATTCAGTCGCTTTCACGGTTTGTTTCTAATAGTCACTGGGGTGATTTATTTATTTCTCTCTGTTTTGATTTTAACAAGAGTCAGAGTAAATTAACTGAGGCTGTTTCCCGGAGGGACGACGAAGACGAAAGGATCACTTGAGATGTTTTGACCTTTCAGATAAAGCTCTTCTTCGCTTCCTGCTGCAGAGTGTGTGACAGGCCGGTGTGTTTGGAGTTGGCGGCGGACGACAGATCGGCCCCGAGGCGCTGCAGGTGTTTGGTTGATGAGACAGAGAAGGAGGGAGTTAGAGAAAAGAAAAGAGGAAGAGAAAAGAAAGAGAAACGAGAGGAGAGAGAAAAGAGACGGACAGCTAGAAAAACAGACGCATAGTTGTTGAAGTTGTCCCCGAATGCAACGTTTATGCAAAAGTTTAGAAGAAGAAACACGATAAATTAAAAACGACTACGGAGCCAAACAAACAAAATCATTAACTCCAAACATGTCATATTTGATTCATAACCTGTAATAAACTATTTAATACTAGTCATCTGCCCCCTGGTGGATTTATCTGTGCTCTGCAGTCAGTAGCTTTTGGCAGCCGTTTCCAAAATGGCCGCCTTCATGTTTTTGCAGGGAAATCTTTGCTATCAGTGAAAATGTAAAATGATTTCTGTTGATGCTGATATTTAAATATGAATATTTACTTTATTGAAGCAACTAATAATCTGTTCAAACTATATATTATGTTAAATATGATACAGTTGGTTTATATGATTGAACAATTTAGTGACTATCATAATCTACCTGTAAATCATAATAATATCTATATTTATTAATTAACAAAAGAAATTCAGAGACATTCGTTTTTAATTTTCTTTTCTACCAAAGGTCAAAATAAAAAGGTCATAAAAATGATCCTGTTTGGGGAAAAAAATCTTTTCAAACCAACAGTAATTTTTGCACCATCCCAGTGTTTGCTCATTGAAGCCGTTTGTAGTTTATCCGCAGTAATGTTCAGTTATTTACTTTAATGATTTACTGTTGGTCTCAGAGTTGTGAATCTCTCACAGACTGAATTTGTGGCTTTTCTTTTTCAGGTGTGAATGTGAAGGAGGTCTAACACAGATCTAGAAGGTGTAGAGTGTACAGCAGTGACCCGTAACCCGTGACCTACCAGTTCCAGGATGCAGCGTCTCCTCACCAGCCGCCTCTGCCATCATCCACCGCTAATTACTGCAGCAACAGACGGTCGGCGCTCCCACACCTATCAGACTCGAGCGGCTCGCTGGCAGCAACGAGTAACGAGGAAGATAATTTTGGAAAGTCAGCTCGAGCAAAGATTTCACAGTTTGTCTCCAAATGTTCAGATTGTCTGGCTCCGACTTTACACCGACCGTTCACGTTCAAACAATCGCTGACGAGCTGAAGACGAGACTGAGACCATCGTCTAACTGGTGCTTAAACTACAGCAGAGGCAATAAAGGGGGCCCACCTGACTACAAACTATAAACTACAGCAGTGCCAAGGTGCAAGGTTTTCTGTGGCAGTAGGATGATACTTCACTAAGGGGCCTTTCACAGTTTTAACAATCTCATATTTTATCGTTTCTGTCAGCGTTTCCAGAGAACATCATCATAAAGTAACTCAATGTTTTTAAAACCTGAATAAGATGAAGAGGACGTCTCCAACATCTTGGTCTGCAGCCTGAGAGTCAAAATCCAGGGATTTAAACATCTGGATGGAGAGCCTGAGACTGAATAATAAGTTATAAACACAGATGAGACATAAAACCGTCTGTTAGAGAAGAAACTTCAACTGTCTTTAACGTCTTTCATCATGAATAATCAACGAGAAGTTAAATGTTTTAGTTCTGATCACATGTTAAAGGCCTTTCATGACTCTCCAAAGTAAATTAGTTCAAATAAAAGTGAAGTTCCTGCACGGAGGAAGCTGCAGAAAGGTTTCTCTAAGGTGCATTCAATCAGTTATTTAACACAGACTGAGGGTGTTGAGATTCTGCCCAGTTGCATTGTGGGAAATGTAGGATTCTACCAGGATTACAGTTTTTAATCTCACAACAATCATAAACCTGGAAGTTTGTCTGTTTATAATCAAATCATCTGTAACAGATGCAGCTTGCTCCAAAATGCACATCAACTCCTCAAGTCATGAAGCCAAAGATCTGCTGAGCCAATCAGATCGCTTACATGACTTCTACACTGATGCATTGAAAGTATTTTTGCTCAGTATCAGTTGAAGCACTTGAGTGTGGCTACGCTAAGCTAACAACAACCACCCAGTGGACTGAAGTTAATGTGCTGTGTCTCCTCCCGCCTCTGCTGCCCTGCGTCGTCCAAACAAACACACGGATCAGAGCAGCGCTGACCTCGAGAAATCTCAACCGACAACCCTTCCTCTGAGTCCTGCCCCCCGCCGCCCTTCGTCTCCGCTAAACACCGCATCATTTGAGGGAAAAGCATATGTAGACGCATCTGCTTGACGTGACTCGGGGAGGACGGCGGACGCTCTGCGGCGGCGGCGGCGTCCCCGAGCCGCCGAGGACCGATTTTTAAACCGAGCGGCCATCTGTCCTCCTCCTCTCAGAGATTTTTTCTTGGCACCCTCGGGTGCAGCCGGTGGAGTTTGAGGAGGCCAGAGGAGTCGGCCTCTCCTCGACACGCAGAGACAAAAGAGTCTCTAAAGAAAAGACAAGTGTTCGTCCAAGCAGGCCCGCCGAGACGAGGAGCTTCCAGAGGGCGGCGAGAAGATTAGAGACACGAGGACGGAGACGGAGACGGAGACGGACAGTGTTTTAAACTCTTAAAGGAAACGTCTGTGCCCGTTGACGTCGTCCTTTAAGTTTCTCTTTTTCCAGCTCTGGATGATTTTCTTTGTTAGTGACTTTAGTTTCCTGCAGTCGGCCCCTGATCTCCCCCTCCTCACCCGCCTCCCCCTCCTCACCCCAGAGGAGGGGGAGGGGTTCTGCAGGACTTGGCAGAGTTCAGTTTCTGAGAGTCCAGCGGAAATGGGAGGACAGGTTCATCAAAGGCAGGACACGCCCCCCCCCCCCCCCCCCCCCCTCCCCGGTACAGAGACGCCTTAATGAGGAGCTGTGAAGGGCCCCGTCCCGCCGCCGATCAACGTGACACCAAACTCTCATCGTGGCTTTTTTCATGGCGCTGAAACGAAGCCGTGAATCTTGTTCCGCTCGCCGCCGATAACCTTTGGGGAATGTGGTCTCGGCCTCGGCACAGGAAGTGATCAGCACAAGCCTTTCCTGCTAATTGAGGAGAACATAATGGGGAGCGCGCCCCCCGGCCGCGGCCCGACAAATGAGAGAGCTGTTTGGAGAATGAGAGGTGGACGGGGCCCCGACAGCAGGGGCCCCTTTGTGTCGGAGCAACACGAAGAAGATCAGCAACGAGGAGGAGGAGAGGAGGGGGGAGGAGAGGAGGAGGGAGGAGAGGAGGAGGGGGGGTCTCCACTAATCCAAAAGGAACAAAGTGGGATTATCAGGTTCCCAGCGGCATGGGGCTATTCCTCCCATAACGTCATTAGACGGCATTAAAGCGCTCTGCTTTTCTGTCCCTTCACATGAGCGAGAACCCGAGCGGGGCCCGCAGGAGATTAGCCCACTACAAGGTCTAATTGACAAACCGGGACGGCCGGTCGTCAATGAAGTGATGTTATCCCCACCGGCACTTTGAGCGGCGAACAAGAGCGCCACAAAAAGGATTAGTAACGCTGATAGCTGCGAGGACAGAGAGGAGAGTTTAACTTCCTCCTCAGGAGTTTCCTTTTCTCCAGATGAAGACGTTTAGGAACCGAACACGATGCTGCTACGACCGTATGAAAACCTAAATCACTGCAGAGCTGTCGGCTCAAAAGCACAACGTGGTTCAGGACGTTTTGATCCTTCGTCTGAAACATCTGAAGCTTTTACCAACTGGTTTAAAAGCTTCTGACTGACGACTGAGCTACGAACGCGCCGTTATCTAGACTAAACCAGGAAGTGATGAAAGCAGAAGTAACGATGTGGAAAGCAAGCAGAGTCTAAAGTGCAGTCGTAGTAAAACATTTCATCCTGTAGGGGGCAGTAGTACGACCTGCAGCATCAAAACCAGCAGATGAAGATGATGATCTCCTGAACGTTAATTCATCTTTAATGGTTCAGTCTGTAAGAACAAAGTTATCTGAGCAGAGCAGGAAACTTTCTGAGATGTTGATAGGAGGAAAATAAAAATAATATCCCATCATTTTACGTTTAAAATCAATTTTAAAAAACACTGAAAATAGAATAGATCATGGGATTAATTAAATAATTCCCCACTGCCTGAATGAATGAATCTTTAATAAGGAAACCTGTTAAACAATCAGCTGCAGTGAGCGCAGTGAATGCATCAGGTGCAGGACATCCTGCAGACTCAGACTCCTGCAGCAACGACTTCTGTCCTCCAGACCTTCATTTATCCGCTCCCACTTCTGTCCTAGTGTTTTCACAGCGGTCTGTGCTGATACGTCTGCGTTGTGTTTCAGTAGTTATTGCTGTTATAGAAATGAAACTGAATAGTTGTGTTGAATCCACTAAAACATCTTACTAATCCATTTAACTGATAAAAGCTGAAGGTTAACCAGCTGTTTTATTGAAGGAATTCCTCCTAAGTAGTTAAAGTATTGTCCCCGGTGCCAACAGAGGAGGACATCTCAAATATTTCAAAATAAAAGACCCATTTTTCACAATAAACCTGCTGAACTTGGACTCTGATTACCTGGCTTTTGGTTAAATTGTGATAAAGTGGTTGTTTCCCTGTGGAGGCGCCGTGTGATGGACGTACAATAACAGTAAAACTGAATCACTTCAGTCAATAATGACACAGAGCAGCAGTTACGCTGATTGACTCCGTGTAATCAGCCTGAGCGTACCACGCCGAGGCCTCGACCCGGCGCCTCGAGAGCGGCCGCCTGATTCGTTCCCGCGTCCACTCCAGGCTCTGCAGAGAAAGCAACCCCCGCCTAATGTCCCACTTGAGCCCCCATAGTCGTAGGCTGTAATTAAAGGGCGATTAAGAGGCTGGAGCTTGATGAATGGGAGCCTAAATAGTCTAAATACCCCATGCTGCTCTGCTGTTGGACACAGCGTGGAGGACTTAATTGATTCGGGCTAATCAGCGGTCAGAATTAAAACTGTCACAGTTGTCTGGGAGAGAGAGGAGAGAACGAAGGGGGGAGGAAAGTGAGAGGAAATGAGGGAGGAGGAGAACAGAAGGTTGAAGTGAAAGGAGGAGGAGGAGGAGGAGGAGGAGGAGGAGGAGGGTGGATGTGAGTTATTGTAGAGGAAGAAGCAGCTCGGCAGAAGGCGTCTCGTATCGTCCTGCATAAATTAAGGAAACACACACTTTACAAACACACTGGCCGATATTAAAGGGACAGTTTGTCGGACAATTAGGTGATACGGGGACTCATTAGCGCGGGACACGGCGGCCAAGTACACGTCTCCGTTTGGCAGCGTCCAGATCTAAAAACACCAGCGACGCTTAAAGGAACATACTGAGCTTTTATCTGTGGAGACGTGGACTGAGACAGAAAGACGACTTTAAATCATCGCTTTATTATTTACTGGTTAATTAATAAACTGATGAGTCAGAAAATTAATCTATAGATGAAATAATTTATTAGATTAATTAACTAATTGGAAAAATAATCAATCGCTTGATCCATTAATTAAAAAAGAATGTTTGATTAATCTGTCATTAAAAAACCTCCATAGATTAATGGACTACTGAAAATAAAATAATCTGTTTTAACAACAGAGACGTCCTTTATATATTTACTATATATTTAGATTTACAGTCATATACTCACATTAATCATTGTTTTCTGCTCCAGGTTCAGTTTAATGATGAATCTTCTTCTTCTTCTGGTTTTTATCTACTAAATAAACCAGACGCTCCACCGTCAGATTGATTAAAGTTTTTGTCCCGTTTGTTTTGTGTCTGGTTTGAAGCGTGTCCTCACACCGACACTAAAAGAACAGTGGTTGTGGTCTTGGCCTGATCGGAGTGTTTCTCTCTGAGTGTGTATCACGTCTGATTCATTTGCAGTTTTTCGCCGCTCTGTGAGAACCGGAGGCGTCGGCTTCACTTCCACTCCGGGGCCCAAACATGTTGCCGTGACATATTTCGCCGCCGCGCCGCCGTGCCAAGCACACGCCGACGTACAAGGCGGCCATTGTTCGGCGCCGCGGCGTGCTTTCACAGCAGCAGCGGCGGCGGTGTTGTTGTCGAGCGGCGGAGTTATTTGTGGGACGGCTCGGTTTTCTGGTGCGTAACCAGACATATGCTGTTTGTGTTCACATGCAGGAGGTCAGAGGTCACGGATCGATTTAGACCAATGAGCCACAGCAACGAGGAAATGAAACATCTTTAAGATAAAGAGTGTTTCTGCTTTAATCAGATGTTTCTCAGTCCAGCTGTGGAGCTGATCTGTTAAACCTGGAGGAAGATGAGACCAGAGCAGAAGATAATATCATAGGAACAGAACAAACTTTATTAATCTATTAATATAAATGAGACACTGACAGAACCTGCAGACATTATAAAGCACTGATCTGAGCTCAGCTTCTCCTCCTCCACTGACTCTGAGTGGTTCTAGAAGGAAGAACCGATCTCACAGTGGAACATGTTCTCCATCATCATCATCATCATCATCATCATAGTTTAGGTCTGATCTAAACACACATCAGGAGGTAGTTTGAGTCCATTCAGAACCTGCCTCACAATCTACTCGTTTTAAGGTTCCTTGGGTCTGACCATGATCCAGAGACAGAACCAGGACCAGGACCAGGACCAGGATCACAACCAGGACCACAACCAGGACCTGGACCTGGACCCGGACCAGAACCTGTACCAGAACCAGAACCAGAACCAGAACCAGGACCAGGACCAAAGACCAGGACCAGAACCAGAACCAGAACCAGAACCAGGACCAGGACCAGAACCAAAATCAGAATCAGAATCAGGACCAGATCCAGGACCAGAACCAGATCCAGATCCAGATCCAGATCCAGATCCAGGACCAGGACCAGAACCAGAACCAGGACCAGAACCAGGACCAGAACCAGAACCAGGACCAGGACCAGAACCAGAATCAGAATCAGGACCAGATCCAAGACCAGAACCAGATCCAGATCCAGATCCAGAACCAGGACCAGGACCAGAACCAGAACCAGAACCAGGACCAGGACCAGGACCAGAATCAGAACCAGAACCAGAACCAGGACCAGGACCAGAACCAAGACAAGGACCAGGACCAGGACCAGGAACAAGATCACAACCAGGACCAAAACCAGAACCAAAGCCACAAACAGAACCAGAACCAGAACCAAGACCACAAACAGAACCAGGACCAGGACCAAGGACCAGGATCGCAACCAGAACCAGAACCAAGACCACAAACAGAACCAGGACCAGGACCAGGACCAGGACCATCAAGAGTTGATAAAAATGATTCTGCTGCTTTTGATGGAGAACATCAGATAAACCTTCCTTCCTTCCTTCCTTCCTTCCTTCCTTCCTTCCTTCCTTCCTTCAGCAGCTGTTGATGGTTCTGATCCAGCAGCTGGACGTTGTCGGGTCTCTCATGGTGTTCTCAGCTGTTGTCCCTCTGTCCCTGTAGACCTGGCTGAGGTCTGGTGAACGAAGGAAGCCAAGCTGCAGCTACAGATGGTCCACAGGAGATACTTCCTCCATCACTGTAGAGGACATTACACTGACGTCCTGGTGAACCTAAACCAGGACCAGAATCATCCAGAGGCAGAGAGGACAGCTACAGCAGCTCAGAGGCTAAATGAACAGCTGATTGATTACACATGTACCACAGCGTCACCGGTTTCAGCTTTAACTCCTCTCAGTCACCAGATCTGGATCATGTCTCCAAGTCACCAAGCAGCCGTTGATGGTTCTGATCCAGTGGTAGAGTTACTTTAATGCTGACACTGGTGTTGTTAGTGGAGGTCTGTCTAAGTCGCATACGTACATGTCCACACATGCAGACGCTGCGTACGTCACACACTCATCAGCTGGTCCCTGAAGGTGAGCATTAGCTGTGTTTAAGGTCTGCAGGGAGCTAGTTAAGCATCGGCCCCAGGGTCATCATTAGTGTAAATAAACTCCCCGCGTACTGTCTGGTGAACCAGACAAACACACGGTAAACAAAGTGGACTGTTCAAGTAAACACATGAAGACGCTGAGATGCGTGTTGGACAGCTGTAGTGAGGACGAGCCTTTAGGGAATGAAACGGCAGAATAAAGTAAATGTTACTCAGAAAGAGAATAAACACCAGGAGGATTAGTATGGATCCCTGTGGGACACCTTCACTATCAGCTACCTGTATGAGCTACCACCAGCATCTACCAGGTAAAGAGTAAAGACAGATGGAGACGTAGTCCTAAATGAAGTCAATCAATCAATCAATATTTATTTATGTTTATGTCAAACAACTACAGAGTGAGAAACACTTAAAGCATAAAGGCTGAATCACAACCATGATGATTATTTATACTGAACACCACCAGTGACCACAACAATGAATCAACATCAACACATGATTATTACAGGGACGATGGTTATGACACTAACAGCTGTACAAGGTGAGAAAGTGTCACTGTTGTGTTTTTCAAGTGGCCACTGATGTAAATCATGAAAACAGAAGTAGACGAGAGAGTGAACCTACTTTACAACTTTACAAAAAATGTAAACTTTACAAAATAAACACAGCATGTCCTAGTCCTTTTTTTTGCTACTGTAACAAAATAATTCGGCAATTCAGGATATTTTATAAACATTACTGTACTTTTTTCCTAGTGGTCACAGGTGGTATTACAACATAAATATTTTTGCATACCCTTTAGTTTTAGTTACCGTTGTCTATTTTGTAAACTTTACAATAAATAATTCTAAAAAGTAAGCAAGTCATGTCATTGATGTAGCGTAACATCTAGAAATCTGTCATAGATGAGAGAACGCTCCTGCTCTCAAATACTTTATACGTTATTGTCAACCATTTTGTACATTTTACAACAAAACAAGGAAGACTACTGTCCTAGAGGTCACTTCTGGTATTACAACTAAACTCTGTTCACTTGTTAATTTTCTAAACCTACAATCTGTCCTAGTGGTCATTTGTGGTATTACAGCCACACATTCTCAAAAATGAATAATTTTCTCCTCAGACTTCCAGGCGTCGGTATAATTAGTTAGTTTAAATGAATTTTAATTATTAACGTTGGTTTCATATTTGTAAAAAAAAAAAAAAAACGGTGCTGAGCGTTCACAAAGGATCAGGACTAATGTCAGAAGAAGGAAGTGGCGCCACGCTCGGTGTCCTGTATCCGTCCACACACACACACACACACTCTGAGCTCCAGCTGGTGTGTGTGTGTGTGTGAGTGTGAAGCTTGTGTTAATTGTGACCTGTGGGCTCCTCGTGAAGGCTTGGTATAATTATCTGTGTAATTGTCGTGTATTTTGTAAAGTGCCAGATCATTTAATTCAGGATTAGATCTTCTCACCTCCAACGGCCGGGGGCGGTGCTCTGACTCCCCCTCCCCCCCACAACCGCCACCACCACACACCTCCATTTTGTCCCTGCCACAATATTCATAAGGAGGTGAAGGGGTTAAAGCTCCCGGTTAATGTCTAACGTCTCACACGCTTTCTCACTTCCTCTCCTGCTCTGTCGTTCTTTTTGTTCTCTTCCAGTTGAGGAGGGTATCGAGTCACTCGTCCATCTGTGATGCAGACAGCGTGAAGCTGGCGAACGCTCACCGCAGACACACAAACAGCTGAAATGTAAAAGCAGCGTTCAGATTTACACACGTGTCTTATTTTTAAACTGAACGAATGCTGGTGAATGCAAACGGCTGGACAAGTGGAAAAGTAGTTTATAAATCAAAATGTAAATTAAACATTTAACTTAACTTCCACTTTATTTTTTAGTTTGTAATTTTACTATAAGTTTGTAAATTATAAAGAATTTATAGCATCATATTTTCTGTGTTTATTCCATTCAGTCCTGGATCATAGCTGCCGTGTTGTTTATACCAGTAGTTTTATATTTAATCTCTTCATCTTTAACTTTTTCCATCTCTGCAACATTTCACTGCTGTGGTTTTACATTAGGCACAAATAAAACCACAAGCTTTGCAGTTTATTTTAATAAAAACATGCATTCGAGCACAATTTCTTTAACAGATTTCTCCACATTTGCATAAAATTTGTTTCCCATTTAGACAGAAGCTTCAAACAGTATAGCTACCAGACACTGGTTTGTTGTAGCGTCAGCTAGCTTCTCACATGACGGTTTAAATTCAACAGCTCCAGCAGCTGCCTACAATTAGCATGTTAGCATTAGCTTGCCACTTCCAGCACGTAACACATGATGCAAAGTAGACTGAGTTTAGTGTGTTTGCTATGAGTAGCTGTGCCGGTTGTTGCGTTATCTGGCGTGATACTATAGTGGCTGTC
Source organism: Planiliza haematocheilus (assembly GCA_005024645.1). Taxonomy (NCBI): domain Eukaryota; kingdom Metazoa; phylum Chordata; class Actinopteri; order Mugiliformes; family Mugilidae; genus Planiliza; species Planiliza haematocheilus. The sequence continues at coordinate 225,912 of SRSE01000073.1, forward strand.
TACAGCTAGCATGTTAGCCTTAGCTTCTCAGCTACAGCGGCTATACTAACACCTGATGCACAGCAGCTACAGCCTGTTAAAAGTAGCTGCACTAGTTGTAGCATTGATTAGCTGGCCAACTGTTAGCTCCAATGCTATCATGAGTGTTTACATTTAGCATTTGCTCATTTAATCCTTCGTCATAGTTTGACTTTTTCAGATGTTGCTGCAACGTCTCAGATAAAATCACAAACTCTGCAGTTTATTTAGTGCAAACATGCATTCATGCACATTAACTCTACTTTTGTATAATGACATCATATCTGCTGCACATCTGGACGCAAACGTTTTTCTGTCTGCAGGTAGAATCTCCACCTGACACTGATCTGTGGTAATTTGGTGAAAGCTTGTGGTGACTTTCTTTCTTTCTTTTCTCTCCTCACTTCAGAGCTGTTAATCCTCTAAGCTCTCGTATTCAGACCTCTGAACGCTTCCTGAAACACTCAGGCGTGTCGAGGTGTGTGTAATCTAACGCACTCGTCAGGCTGACAGCTGTGTAACTCTAGAGCCTGTTTGATCAGCCAGATTTCATGTTGACTTTACTAAACCAAAGAGCCGGCGGCGAGGAAATCACACCGCTGAGTGCCCATCTCCGCTCACGTCTGGATGAAGAAATGTGAGAAACGAATGAAGACCGTCAGGTTAGTGAGGGAGAAGATTTGTTGTTTGTGACAGTACAAAAATAAAAGAAGACATTAAAACAATAAACATGACACTCCAAGTATTCAGCCACTGAGCTGGTGTTAAACAAGTTCTAACAAGTTGTAATTCCTTTTAACTGTTTCCACAAAACAAATATGGAAAGTGGTTAATGGAACAAAACATTTTCTTATTTTACTGATAGCAGGACTTTGCCACTGCTGTAATTTAAAGTTTGTTATGATCATCAGATTTATAATTGAAGCGTCAGCCTGCATTAAGATGCTTCCTCCTGCTGATGGACGGGCCCTCGACCTGGTTCCCTTTGGGTCGGGTCCAGAACAAACAAGGTGTGTTCTGTCAGTGTTTACATACCAACCAGGTGTGTGATTGGCAGTTAGCATGTAGCATCCTCTGCTAGAAGGATGACATGCGGTTGTAAAGTGACAGAGGAGAACGCAGCTTACGTGACTGATAATGAACTTTATGTCTTTCAGCTTCGTTCTACCGGTGAATTAGCCCGTTACTGAGACTTTAATTTATTCATGATAATTATTAAATACCAGCTTTACAACAGCCTATTAGGAAGCAGTTAACCTGCTTGGCTGCTTAGCATGCTAGCATTAACTTGCCAGCTACAAGTGACAGCTAATGTCTAACCAGCCACTCCTACTTAGCATTGTTGTAGCATAAACTAGCCTGTTAGATGACACTTAAAATTACACATCTGCATACAGATATAATGCATTCTTGTAACAAATGATGCATAATTACTTTAGCATACAGTTGCTACATGCCATTTCTATAGTGTTACGTAGCATGCTAAATGAAGCTTGCCAACAGCTACAGCATTAGCAGCAACAACAGCAGCAACTTGATGCACTGTAGATTAAGCTAGCGTTTGCTACATGTAGCTGTTCCAGTTGTAGCCTGCATGTTAGCATTAGCTCACCATCTACACTTCACTACTAACACATGATGGACAGCAGGTACAATGTAGAGCTGCAGTATGTCGTAGCATTTGAATAGTAACAAGCGATTAACAGCACAGCAGACAGCTTCTATGTTAGCGTTAGCTTACCAGCTACAGTAACTAACCAGCCACTTGAATACTCCAACAGTTATCTGTAAAGTTTATAGTTTGATACTTAATCATAACCTCAGTGAGGTACTGTCTGACTAAATGCGTATTTTGGTGAAACTAAAAATTACTGCACAGTTAGAGCGCTAACTAGCATGCTAACTGGAGGGTCATTGTGGTTGGCTACAGCTAGTGTATAATGTTAACTTGCTAGCTGCTCTGCGATGACAAACTGTGACTACACACCAGGTCAGCAAGACCTGACTCTGACTTTCTGAGAATTCACCTCATTAGCATTAGAACGCCATAAAATTAATCTGTAAAACACAAACTCTAGCTACAGCTAACAGGTTGGAAAGCATTAGCTGCTGTTAGCTAGTTAACTACAATAACTAAAATCTCAAACTATAAATCCATGTTACTGTATTTGATCAAATGAAATCACTATAAATTCTGTTAAACATATGTTGTTCAAATAAGCAACACCGCTGTCACAGTTCTTCAACTCACATCTATCATTTCCATGTGCTGTATGAACTCATTCATGTTTCCTGGCTGCTTACAGGTGTGTTGAGTGGTTTTGTAATCGCTGTGTCATTTACAGCGGTTACTGAATCACTGGCTCACATGTTTCTCCACAATGTGTGGAAGCCAAAAAACGCCACATTCATCACGGCAGCGCTTCACGCCGTCCCTGTCACTCTGGTATGTTGATAGATGGCATCAGTGACTATTTGTGTCAGATGAGATTTAATAGATGCTTCAAACGCTAATTTACGGCTACTTGTCACGACCAGTTTACAAATCCAAATGCCAAAGCCTCCCCGTAAAAAAAAAAAAACCAAATGCCTTCTGCAACACTCACAGACTCATCCCGCTGCTAAAATACCTGTTATTATCCCCCACAGGTATGAACACCGACCTACTACAACCCAGTTTTCCTCTGCTCACACGTCAGGTGATTTCCACATGTCCATCTTTCAAAAGGGTTAAAAAAAAAAAAAAAGCAAACATACCACCGTGCTACTAGCTCGAGGTGTGCCGTCTCTAAATTTACTACCAGGCCTCTTCTGTCTGCTTAAATATATCATTATTTTCACATTTCCTTCCTGCAGAGGTCTGCTCCTGTTTCTGAAGAATAAAGATCCAACCTGGAGGAGCCTCACATGCATGTCTATGTATGAAGTATATAATATATATATATATGCTCACATGCCTACAGCTAGCATGTTAGTAAGTAAATATATAAATATTTAAAGGCTGATGGTTGGTTTTCTTAATCTCAGGAGACTTTTGAGAAGCCTAACATCTTTTAACTTTTATTTTAAAAAACAGGAAAAGCAAAGAAATAAAAATCATTTTCCACTAATTCTTGTTGCTCGGTCTGTAATGATTTTATAGGATTTTATGTTTCCAAAGGTTAAATTAATAAAAAATAACAACAGAAAAACATGATCCCTACTAACTAAGGAGTTCCTCAGGGAACCTGTGTCGGTCCTCTGCTGATTAGGACCTGTCAGATTAAATACTCAGTTAAAACAAACATAGTTCAATCATTATTCAGTTATGTGTCGTAGCCTCAGCGCCAACCTTTGACCTTTGTGGTGTGGCGACTAATTTTACACCAGCAGCTCTGATATTACAACTTTTTCACCGGTTTTCTTGATAATCAATCTCAGTCATAGCCACAGAAAGTTTCTGGAGATCTTCTCTGAGTGTGGAGCATTGGAGGGAGGTCTGGAGTGTGGGCTGTTGTTGGGTGGTGGTGGGGGGAGTCTAGTCTTATCTGATCTAGACCACTTTGGGAAGACACCTGTGGTATCCAGGACGATATATTACCACCTAAGTAGCTGCAGCGCTGGAGGTGGGCAGAGCTGTCAGACAGCTGCAGGCAGGAAGTTAAGACGACAGGCGGGAAACGCCTTTTATTTATGGAGCTTAACGAGGAGGAGCAGCAGACAGCGAAGGTGATCAGGTTCAAGATGGAGAACGACAGGAAGTAACAACAACGGCTCAGGTTTACTAAATTAAATTAAGACGGGACCAGCGACTCTTTGAAACTAAACAGAAACAAGGTCAAGTCGTGGTGGATTCATCCAGGCTCTGCAGTCATTAGCTTCTGGCAGCCGTTTCCAAAATGGCCGCTCTCATGGACTTTCTAGTTTTTGTTGCAGGGAAACTTTGCTCATTATGAAAAGATTAAGAATAAAATTTAGGTTGTTACTGATATTTTAATGTGAATAAATACTTTATTGAATCAACCAATAATTATTTAATACTTCATGTTAATCAGAACTAACTAACATAATTAATAAAAGCCTGATCTGTGCAACGACACACATCTGTTTGTCTCTGTTGATGTGTTCTTGTTGTCGTGTGTTGTAGTGTGTGTTGTAGTGTGTGTTGTTGTGTTTGTTGTTGTGGTCAGACCTGGTCGTTGGTGGCGTCTGATTGGTTTACAGCGTCTCCATCATCAGACGTGTTCAGACTCTGGTTCCACAGGTAAACCCGTCTGAGGACAAAAAGAAAACTCTGTAAACAAACAGCGGCGAGCAGGGAGGCGTTTAGCAGCTAATTGTCTTCACTGGGGAGTTGTTATGGTCTCAGTTAAAAGCTGTAAAGTCCCCGGGCCCGGGGGGGGGGGGGGTAGGAAACATACGCTGCTACAGGAAGAACCCAGGGGCAAAGAGGAGGACTCACCTGAACACACACACCTGTAGAAGAAATGCAAGGACCAACAAACACACACACACACACACCTGGAGACAAAGGAGCGTCTATCAGCAGCACACTCACCTGAGGGAGACCCCCCCCCCTCCCCATCACACCTGTCATCAGCTCAGGTGTGGAATAAACATCCTGTGAGCTGGAGCTGAACATCAAAGACCAACAGGTGATCAGAATAATACCAACCTGCACTTAAAGTGATCAGTGACCGTCTGATTGGCTGACAGCGGGTCACGTGACGCGCCCAACCTGAGGAAGGTGTGTGAGGAATTCTCCCAGCATGCACCGGGGCGGTCGATTCCTGCACTTTTCCTGCAGGTGTTTGGTTCAACGGAGACGTCAGATGAGAGCGGAGAGAGTGATGCTGAGGTTCATCGCCACGGAAACGAGAAACGGTTGATGAGAGTCTGATTCCTTACAAACCTCAATAAGATCATCTCAAATCATTTTTGTGTTGCTCTTGGTCCAACTTACAGCAATCAGCCGTAACATTATGACCACCTAACTCTTTCCTTCCTTCCTTCCTTGCTCCCTCACTTCCTTCCCTCCTCTTCCTCAGTGTAAAGATGCTGTAGAGCGTTTTAATCAGGTCTTAACTGGTTTGATCTTAACATGAATACCTCACTGCTAACGATGAGGCTTTGCTAAACCAAAGTGACGTTTCCTGTTTCAGTCTCAGACCACGATGAAGACGAGGACGTGAGCGTCCTGGACTCTGGATGAAGCATCCTCTCAGATCATCTCATTTGGGACTTTCAGCTCCACAAACCCTGGTGGACTCTCAGACGTCTGTGGACATGTCCGCCGCGTCGCCAGCTACATATTGAAATGTTCATTTTTTAGCACCGAGACGCCGAGGCCATTTGCACCGAGGGCCAGGCGGCGGCCGAGGTCGTGCCGAGACACATCGTCCGGCGGCGTCCCCGTAAACACCCCGCTGAGCTTCCCGCTTCGCAGGAATATATGAGGTGTCACTTTATAATCGAGTCACATCCAGATTCGACAGTCAGACAGAAAAAGCCGCCTGTCTTTGTAGAACTTTTCTGGATGGACACGCAGAGAAAGAGAACTTCAGGTTTTACAGCGACAAGAAAGACATCCTGAAGAAAGAAAAGAAAGAGACAGAAGGTTCTCATGCTCTGTAAAAACATTTGTCTCTGAGAGGACGTGTGTGATGAAGGCGGTTGGACGACATTCCCCGTGAAGGGATCATTAAGACGTTCCGTGCAGCGTCTGTCAGCAGACTGAAGCAGACCTCCCTGAGCTTCCTGTCATCAGTGACGGTTTCTCTCTCTGACGTTAATGAGCACTTTGAGACTCGTCACTGTAAACACATGAGGGGAAGCAGCAGGAGGCCACGAGGGCCCCGAAAATGATCTGATCGCTAACGGACTGGCACGACCGGTTCCCAATCTCAGGGTCAGGGCCCTCCAGAGGGTCCCCGGATTAGTCTGAGCGGCCGTGAGCTGATTAACAAGGAAAGGGTTCAGCTCTGCAGACCTGACGCAGATCCTCTGTGATCAGTTTATGATTCTCTGTGGTAGCTTTGTGTCTCGTGTTCTGCTCCAGTGATTTACCGGAGGAAACAAAAGGCTGCTGTGAGTCTGTCAGGCAGAGAAGTGTTGAGCTGATTGTCAGTGGGTCAGCTGATGTTAAACTAATTAGACAGACTGACTGCTGGAGATGAACGAGGGAACACTGAACGGTTTTTACCTCTGAAGTCTTCATGTGTTTATCTTTTCATTTTCCTCACGTCTCTCCGTCTCTGTCGACCCTCACCAGGTGAATCAGAGAGGAAACTAAAAATAATGGAAAGTCTTAACAGTCAAAGCTGAAATGTAAAAAGGGGGACTCCCTGGGGCCCCTGAGGGTCTCCAGACCTCCGCTGCCGTCCTCACCCACGTTGTCACTCAGCGTTTGGCAGCGCCGCCGGCCTACAGTCATCTCCTAAACGGTAATTTATGTGTTGTTGCTGAGGACAAATTGCTGCAGGAGGTGCACCATTAGCTAAACTGTGTTTCACAGCGACGTGTTTTCACCTGCAGCACAGCTATGCCAAAAATGTCATAACTCAGCGCCGGGCCGCCGGCAGCCAGAGACTCAGGCTTTATAGGAGGCCCAGAGAGAGGCACAAGTTCTCACACATTAAAAGGCATTTATACGAGGAAACACAATCAGGACTCATATCTGCATCAGGACAAGGAGCAGCTACAAGAGAATGGGATGTAAACACGACATCCTGCAGGAGAACAGTTCTTTAAAGCGTTCAGACGGTTAAACTGCCCCCATGTTTGATAAAGTTGGCAATAAATGGAGCGTTATGGAGCAAACTAGAGGCGAGCTGTTCAGGGATTAGCAATCTTTGTCTGCAGCTGCACATTTTCACTTTTATTCAACAGGATTCGTTGTTTCACCTGTCAGCTGGAGGATATATTAAGAAGCAAGGTGAAGATTTCATCGTAGAGAGAGTTGATGTTAGAGGCAGGAATGATCTGACTAAAAGAACCAGACGACTGGGTCAGAACATCTCCATGATCCTGGAGGAGAACCAGAGACACGGACCAAGGATCATTGAGGAGGTTTAAATGAGGTTATGACGCTTCCTCTCAACAAACCCAGTGTCTGTTCTGTTTTTGGTTAACGCCTTTAAAAGATCCAACTTTAAACCTATAACAACAACAAGACATTACCCATAATCCTCTCTGCTCCACTCTGTCATTCTGGGTGTCATTAGAAACTAGAGATGCTTCTCTTTCCATTGATACCAAGCATCACATAGCTGGAGCTAACAGCTAGCTTTAGCTAACAGAGAAAACATGCACCACAATCAGCTATCCACCACATGGTGACATGACTGATAGAATCTGAACCATGTGCCTCTGTTTCCTAGTTTGTCTCCATCTAGTGGTCGAATGGTGCTACTCCAGATAACAAACACAACAGACATCTAGCAGTGACAGTTAGCTTAGCATTGACACGTAGCATGCCTTGGTGACTGGTTCTCCTGCTGAGTTCCATGCGTGAACAACATGGAATCAGTAGGATTTTGGAGCCAGATTCACTTTCAAGAGGTAAAAACCCAACGTGGAACACTTTGGGTTCTTTGGTTCTCCACATGTCCAGATGGAGAGTGGGCCTGGTTCTATTGTTACTAGAACCTTTGTGGTATTTCTCTAAACTCTTGGTCCAGTTCTGGTCACAGGGTAGCTGAATGAGTGCTGGGTGTTTTCATCGAGAAGAACTTCAGCTCTCAAGTAAAAGCTTTACCTCTGTAGAACTCAAACGCTTCATTCTGGTTCTGTGTCTATTTTCTGGTCACTTATCACATATTAGTGGAGGTTTCTAAGGTTTCTAGTTCTCTTGAAATAAATCAGTGAGTGTTCAGAGGAAATGATGAATAAACTACAAACGTTAAAAGCTCCAGGCTGTTCTTTAAAATCAGTTGTAGTCATTTCAACATGTTGATGCCTGAGAGGAGGACGTAGCTGAAGCCTCCTCATAACAAACGTCACAGCGTCCTCCAGTGGTCACTCAGTGAATCACACCATCTACCTGCAGAACCAGCACAGTAACAACAGAGCTGAGTTAAACATTCACAAAACGGGACAGAACAGAAGGTTAATGAGAAGAATCCAGTCATTTATGTTAAAGTTTACGAGGATGAATCATTTCTAAATGTTTCAGAGATATAATATGAAAGTACGGTGGCTCAGAGGGCTCAGCTTCACGGTGTTAAACTACAGCAGATGTTTTAATGATCACTACCAGAAAACCAACAAGCTTTTATTCTGAATCTCCTCATTTTGGTTCAATAAATTTATTCTAATATTTAGATTCTATTAGTTTCTATTAAACCGTGACGCCGCCTCAGCTTCTCACCAACTCTTCTTCTGGTGTTTTGTGTTGTTTCCTGTAGAAGTGTCTGTCAGGTTTGTAGAGGAAGCTTCCAGCAGCAGCCAATCAGAGAGCGTGACAGACGAGCGGCAGTCCGACCATCTGTAGGTGGACTGATGCCGACACGGCGACACACCACCAGACTCAGATTCAGGTCCATGAGCAGCACGCTGAGCAAACATGGAGGGAGTGGACTCTGTCAGACGGTGGTAATGAAGGACTGACAAACCCAGAGGTTCTGCTTCAGGACAAACTAAAGACGTTTAGATCCGGCTCCTCTGTGAGATCTTCTAACTTCATGATCTTGGGTCCAGGTGCCGAGGTTAAGGTGTGGAGACGGTCTCTGATTGTCCTCACAGGGACAGAGGACGAGAACCTAAACGCTCTGATGTAAATGTAAACAGAGATAAAGCTGCTGCTCAGTCCGGTCCCTCAGTGTTTTATTATTGCAGTCACTATGACTTTATCTTTTAGTTTTTACTAATTACTCCATAATAGAAGCATAACCCCCCTCCACCCCCACCACCCCCCCTCCACCCTAACACACACACACATTCATTAACAAAGGCTGAAAATTAAGTGTTGGCATCACATCTGCTCCCGGGCCCCTCGGCGTCTATAAATACGTGTGAACCAGCAGCACCCGGCTCTCCTTACTTATTACTTTACAATTTCCATTATTTTATATTACCACTGAGATGAAGCATTATAATCACTGAGTGGGGAATTAAAAAATTAGCACAAAGCTGCAGCAGTGAGGAGTGCTGCTGGGGTCTATTTGTGGCAGCGTGGAGGTGTAGTGTTTTTTTAGTCTGTTTTTTCAAATCACAGTCACCTCCAACAAAAGGTGAAAATTGCACCCGGAGGGGAACAGCTTTATAATATGGGGGGGGGGGGGGGGGGGGCTCACCCCATCCTCCTCTTCCTCTTTGTCTCTGGCTCGTCCCCCAGAATCCACAGCTGTACCTGTTTGGCTTCTGTTAGCGCTAGAAGCTAAGCTAAACAACATGTGACCAACTGGACCCGTTTAACATCAACACCTGGTCCCTCCTGGTCTCACCTGTCCATCCACCTGGTCCCTCCTGGTCCCTCCTGGTCTCACCTGTCCATCCACCTGGTCTCTCCTGCTCTCACCTGGTCTCTCCTGCTCTCTCCTGGTCTCACCTGTCCATCTACCTGGTCTCACCTGTCCATCCACCTGGTCTTAATGTGTCTCCACATGCGTCCCCAGCCAGCTCTGTAGATGTGATCTCAGTGTGTGTGTCTGTAAATGAGCAGCAGCGCCATCATGTGGTCAGTAGAATATTAATGGATCTCTACCTACCACTGGATCAGAACCATCAACAGCTGCTTGGTGACTTGGAGACATGATCCACATTTAGGAACCAGATGGAAACACTCTCACATGAGAACATCTGATTTATTTAGAGACAAAGACTCAGATTAGACCTGAACCCTGAAGCTTCATCCTCAGAGGAAGGAAGAATGAAAAACCAAAGGACCATGAAACTGTCACCTGACCTGAACCTGACCTGAGCTGCATTTTATCAACAGAAGAAGAAGCAGCAGCGTAGACGGCTCCAGTCTCTTCCCACTGACTACACGTGAACATTTTATTTTGCTCCCTTGAGTTAAAGGATGAGGACTGAGGGCTCTCATTAGCAGATAAGAGGCTAACCTGCAGCTAACGCTAACCCTCTGCTGCATCGCTACGGTAACGGCACACCTCCACTGATCCATGTTCACCTGCCGGAGACTCCCGCTGTCACGCTAAAAGTCACAAGTCGACATGTAAATGAGGAGAGAAGAGGAAGTGACAGGTACAGGTAGCGTATGCATGTACACATTCTGTATAACCACGGAGAACATGTGATCTCACCTTCATATGAACAACAGCTCTAAACACTTCCTGTCTCTGTTGTTGTAGCTAAAGCAAGCTGGAAATCAGCTTTTAAAAATGAAAACCGTTGATTAACATACGCTTCATAACCCGATGAACGTTTTCTCTTACGGCTCTGGAGCCTCTAGTGGACGTTAGAGGAGCTGCAGGTTCAGACAAACGTTAAAAATAAAAACAACACGTTCAAGCTTGTGTTTGTTGATTTATATAAATACTGAACATCGTACAAATACACCGTACCATCATCTCTGGAAAATATTCAGTGTCAGACGTCGTGGCCTGTGAGTGTACAGATGATTCATCTAAAATAAGCGTCTATAGGACTTTAAAACAACAGAAGAAGAAGACGACGGCGCCAGCAACCGTCGGAAAATAAAAACTAAAAAACCAGGATGTACCAGAGAAATGCTCGGATCAGATAATTATTTAGAATATTTCAGGAATGCTTCAGATTGTTTTTGTATTTTTAAAGGAGTCAAATTCTTACATTTCTAAATAAAATATTTCCCTCAGCGGCATCAACACTTTAGAGTCATTTCATTTCCCTCAAACAGAAACAAGCAGAGTGAATCCTGACCTCGGTGTCGTCTGTAAATGCGTCTGATGACGTTTTAAAATCAAACAGCGGCTCCGTGTTTGTCCAGTAATAACGAGACATTCCTGATTTAAAGGAAAATAAATAAAACGTCTCTGGCGCTGGACGAGTACTGATTAATAGATGAGACCTCTAACCAGACTAAAAGCTCTTCCCTCCGTGGTTCCAGTCGGATGCAGATGTTGCAGATGTTTTGTGTTGAAGCGTTCGTTGCGTTTTCGTTTCTGCTCCGTTTTGCACAAGCCCCAGTCCCAGAGTAAAAACTAAAACTAGACTTTTAAGTTCACACCATGCCAGCAGGTTCCAGGTTCGGCCTCGATCGTCCCGTCTTTAGTTCGAGGTTTGGTTTTGTTTCTAAACGCTGCGCCTGGCTCACTACTCAGCAGTTTAATCGTTGAGATGTACCTGTAAACGGCTCGCTGGATCAGCTCCAGACTGCTCAGTGTTCGTTTGACACCAACACGTTATCGGTCCGGAGAGAAGCCGGCTATCCCAGCAGACACCAGGGCGTCTGGTCCTGGTCACACTCCAGTTTGGTGTTGATGACGGTGCAGGGGGCGCCGCTGATGGTCAGCTCCTGACGGGACTCCACCTGGTAGCGAAGGTTTGTCAGCCCGCCGTCAGGATCCACCTTAAACTGCTCCTGAAAATGGATAAGCCATAGTATTATGACCAGTAATGTTCAAGTGGAAGGATATGACTCAAAGGATCAGGATCAGACTGTGGCGTCAGTAGAAGAAGAGGATGAGTACGGTGATGCAGTAGAGGAGGAAGAGGTCATAATGTTATGGCTGATGTGTGAGGATTCTCGTACCTGCTTCTGAGTCGCCACCCTCTTCTGGTCCCTCTTCCTCCAGCCCGGGTCGTGGATGTGGAGGAAGGTTTTATATCCGGTGGTGATGCCGCTCGGCCTGAAAAGCTGAAACAACCAGGACAAGGTAAGTTCACCTGGTGTGAGGGGGCGTGGTCAAACCTGCACCACCCTGGTCTCTACGGACCCTGCATTTTATTTATCCTGGACATCATCACATTCTACCATCATGAACATTACAGTCCATATTATTTATTATCTGCAGTATCACCATTATACCACTAGATGGAGACATGGAGCTCAGATTCTATCGGTCCAGTCACCATGTGGTTCATAGCTGATGAATCATGTGGACAGACTCTAGAGGATGAAGATAATAACTTCTCTAGTTTCTACCTGCAGCTCTGCTTTTCTTAGTCGCCTGTAGAACTCGTCGTCCTCTCGACCCCAACCCCAGAACCGGTTCGACATCCCGTTGCACTGCAGAGAGAAACAGAATAAAATTTATTTTATTATTTTCTGCTCCAGAGCCGACGGGTTTTAACTTTTCAGGAGCTGACGTCTACAAAAGAGGGTGATAATTATTTAATAACTTATTCTGATTTAATATTTATTTATTTTAGTAGATTCATAAATCAAACACGTAGAACTCATATGAACAGTATCAACGTCCCCGTTAGTAAAGAGAGACAAAATATTAGGAACACTTTTCCCTGTGAACAAACGGCTCAGTCGTCACCTGTTTCACAAAGTAAAACAGAAAATAAAATGTTCAGGATTTATTCCAGAGCTGTATTATTTGACTCAGGTGTTCAGCTCTACCTGTAGATAAGTTAAACAGCTCCACCTGGTGGACGCTCTCAGCTACTGGACAGTAAAGCGTTTTAAATCGACCTCTAATCTCTCAGAGCCGTTAGAGCCCATGCAGCCAGCTCGTACCAGGCTGTAGTGTTTCTTGGTGAGCAGCAGGATCCCCCCCACGTAGGTCTTGTAGTGGTAAAGCGGGTGCAGCTCCGGCGAGGCCACGTGGAACGGCCCCTCCTCCGGGAAGCCGTAGTCCAGAGCGTCGTTCTGGGGCAGCAGGTCCACGTCGTGCATGGCCAGGTAGTCGGTGTCGTTCCCGCTCTCCAGGTAACCCACGTTGATCAGAGACGCCCGGTTAAACCTGGAACGACGGGAATTACAGACTCACTGCTGGCTGAAGAAGAATGATTCAAACATCAGCAGAGAAGCTCCAGGACTAAGTTAAGGTCTAGTTAGAGTTCATCTGATTCCAGTTACAAAGAGATAAAACAAGAAAACTGTGAAGGAACCAAACGACTGGACAGAAAACTACAACAGGAAGGACAATGACTGCTTCTTCTTCTGTGGTTTGAGGCGCCGCCCTCACCTGTAGTGATCCAGCTGGTTGATGACGAGGATCTTGTGGCGGATCTTCTTCTTGTTGAGGAACGTGTGCATGAAGGGAACGAACACCAGCAGCTCCTCAAAGCGCTCCCTAAAGGGGACGATGAGGGCCAGCTTGTGAGGACCCCAGGAGGGGTCGTCCACCGCCGAGGCCTGACTGTCGGCCGGGCACGGCGGCGGCGGCGGCGGCTGCTGCTGCTGGGCGACACGGTGGGACGTGGAGGACATTTCACTGGAACAGGTGAGCTGCAGCCAGAGCAGAGAGACGAGCACCAGCACCATGCAGAGGCCGAACAGCTTGTAGATCGTACATCTACCGGACAGGAACCTGGAAACAAACATGAGACGACGTTAAACACTTCAAACCGACAGAAACGCTACCAGCTCTAAAGATTTAAACCATTAAAAACAAACAAGTGTATTTCATTAGAAACTAGAAGCTTCTCTTTCTAGCCTCAGCTAACGGAGAAAACACACAGACAAACTTTAAATTTCACATTTCTGCTTCTGCCTCCATATTTCATCAGGTCCATTACTGATCTAGTTTATTATCTTCTGTCCTTTAGAGTCTATGAACCACATGGTGACTGGACTGATAGAATCTGAGCCCTGTGCCTCATACATGGTCCTTTGTCTCCATCTAGTGGTCTTATGTTGGTACTACATGTAAGAAACACAATAGACATCTGGTAGCTTAGCATTGACATGTAGCATGTCTTGGTGACTGGTTTCCTCGTGGAGATGTGTGAATAATATTCTTATGTAAAAAGACTTAAAATATCAAACGACAGGAAGCAAAACTATAAACCTACAATCACACCTGACAAATAAGAAGAGACACAAAACTATAATGACAATACTATGAGACGCAAAACAACAACCAGCAAAATCTATAAAAGAGACAAATTAACGCGTAACAAGAGGATAAACTACAAAAGACTCAAAATAATAAAGAGACAAAAGAAAAACTACAACAAGACAGAGACAAATAAAAGACACAGAGACACAGAACAAGACATTAAACTACAACATTAAGCACCAAGCTTTAAAGAGACCAGTCAGAAAGAAACCAAACTAAGACTTAATGAAACTACAACAGGAAGTAAAACTAAACAGACACAAAACTAAAAATCTCTTCATTTATTCAAACTCCAAAAAAATAAATGAATGAATTAAAAGTGAATCATTTCCATTAAAGTCATTATGTTTGATCAGATTAGTCACGTTAACGCCTCCTCAGGTCTTTAACTGGAGGAACTAACATTAAAAACTTTATAACTGATGTTTTATGTGAAAAGCAGAATCATGTTTTCAGTCTAATGAGAAAAAGAAAAGTCCTCCTCACCGTCTCTCCTCCTTGAAGTAGAGGACAGGCTTCCTTCTCGATGAATACATCATATTTTTCCTTTAAAATAAAGAAATTAAACTAAAACCAGCGGAGTCTGAACTGATCAGAGAGACAGAAAACAGCAGCCGTGTTGTTCACAACTTAATTCCTCCATCCTGTCTCACTGGTCCGAGCCGTCCTCCTCCCCAGGCCTGCTTCAACGGCCGTTATTCTCACCGTTAGCACACATTGGCTTGGCTATGTAAAGACTAAAAGGAACATTAAAAGCCGGTTTGTTCGGGATCCATGTGTGTCAGGGAGCCCGCCGGCTGTGTGCGCTAGCAGGCGGCTGTACACGTAGCATGTAGCGGTTCATACGCTCCGACGCTCCGGCTCCTCACTCACTCATCCCCGGCGTCCGGTCCGCGTTTTATCCGAGAGTCCGTTAACCCTCCGCCGCGACGGAAACTCAAAGTTAACCCGACAAAAACACTCGGAAGGAATTATTACGAGTAATAAGGATGATTTTTAGGGTGGGGAAATATTAAACAGAAGATGGATTGTAGTGCTGTCCCGCCGTTAAATGAGTCCGAGGGGGAACGAATCGGAAACGAAGGTTCCTACAAGATAAACAGAACGTGGATTTAAACGAATTAAAATGTACTATTATTAAAATTAAATATGTTTTTTTAATTATTAAATAATAAAAATAAATGTTTAATTTACATGTTTGAATTGAAAGAAATATAACAATTTAATTATGAATCTGACTGATTGATTTTAATTATTTATTTTGGTGCATTACTTTCAGCCATCTCAACAGTTTATTACTTTTAATCAATAACACTGATTAAAAACCTGCAACCTTCCGTTTGCATTTCCTGATCTTCAGGTGCCATGACTCAGTGTGTGCATGTATTTAAATACACGTGTTAGTGATAATAATATGAAATATAAATGCAAAATCAAATACTTAATCACAGATACCTCCAACACGTTCCTCTCCACTACACCGGATAAAAATACAATCTGTTTATTAACTAGATTTTCTGTTCTTATGTGCAGCTTTTGTATTAAGAACACCAACAAACTAAATCATAATGTTGTCTCTCCAACAACAGAAGCAATGAGGAAACTATTTGAGACAAAGATGTTTTTGTATTAGTTTTATTTTTTATTCCATTTTGCAGTCACATTTCTGTTGATTTTTTTTCTCCTCAAAATAAAATATAGTTACAGCGTATAAAAACTCTTCAGTGTGACTTTATAAGCTGGACTTTTGATGAGGATATTAAAAAAAAAACTAAAAAAAAAAAAAAGAAACGGTCAAAAACCCGACACCAACGTGACAAAACTTTATTTCAAGTGCAATTTTTTTAAAGATTTCACATGAAAATAACTGAATTTCAAGTCCCTCTTTCAGCCTTAAAACCGATTTAAATTCTACCCCCCAAACTGAAAACTACCCGCATGAGAGCCGCCCGACACAATCAGACTGATTTATAAAGAAAGAAAATCTCAGTAACTGAGGAGGAAGGACGCAAACTGCCAAAATGACTGTCAAAATAAAAGTCTGAGAATATTTGTAGGTTTATTTATCGCTCTGCAAAATCATCTGGAAGCTGAATGATGAGTCTGAGAACATAAATTCAGCTTTTCTGTAAAACTCAAAAGTCCTGGCAGTGTCAACAATCAACACGTTTGACAAAATGATCGAGTAGAATTTCTGTCGTCATTCAGAGCAGAAAGAGAAGACTTCTGTTTTTCCTGTGATCAATATCTCTCGTGGCCAGTAACAGGTCAGGAACCAAAAAGGTAAAATGAATATTTGAATCTTTGTGTGTGTGTGTGTGTGAACGATGAAGACTGGATCCAACATGAGTCCAAATCTAAAAGCATTGACTCGTCTGTCAGTGTTATAATAAATACATGTTCCCTGATGTTCTGCTGGGGTTCAACACAAACAGGGCTGATGAGAAAAACAGTTAAAACATCAACGATGATAAAGATAAACATGTTGTTTTCAAGCCAAATCGTGCAGGTGGATTTCTCTGCGTCCCGTCTCCTCTGCAGTTTCTCCTCTGACGGCCGCCGCCGCCGCTCAGCGCTGCATCCATCAGTAGAGACCAAACACTCACACAAACATTCACACACACTTTCACAGAAAATAAGTTTACACCAGCTTCTTGGCCTCGAAGAAGCTCTTGAGGTGTCTCATCTGCCAGATGCCGATGGCGACCAGGATCAGAGTCTGGACGATGGACCACCAGAGGACCCGCTGGTTGGTGCTCTCACTGGTCTGACGGAAACGCTCCTCACGGTACTGAGAGAGGCAGAAAACAAGAAGCTCAACAAACCTGGACATCTATGTGACATATCCAACTGATAAAGCTCCTACAGTAGACTTCAAGGTGCAGCACTGCTTCATGATACAAAGAGGAAACGCTGCAGTCTGTATTCATACGTCCTCTGACATGACAGGAAGCAGATAAGTTTCCTGAGTAGTGGTGCACTTCCTGATTTTAGTGCAGCATCTTATGATAACAAGCGCTGTGTTAACACCGAGACACTCTCTGATGTTAAATGTCCTAGAGTTGGTCTCCTGTGTCTTCCTAAAGTCTGTCCTTGTCTTCCTTGTCTTCTCCTAGACTTCTCCGCTGCCATAAACTCCCTAACCAGTATTAAAACACTGAAAACAGATCTCTAATCTCATCTTTCTACAGTCACAACATAAATGCCGCTGACTGACCCTCTGGTAGTTCTGCTCCTTCTGGATCTGGTCCACCTGCTCCACCAGCTGCCGGACTCTCAGCTGCAGCTCCGTGAGTTTGTCTTTTGCGGCGATCTCGGCGTAGTTGTTGGCGTGTTCTCCCACCTGGATGTCCAGGTGAACCCTCTGTGACACAGACAGGAAGTCACAAAGTGCAGTTTAGCCACAAACCCTTAGTAAAACCTCATGGTTGTGAGTTTTTATTTAATGGCTTAATTTAACGACAGGGTTGAAGCTCCTCACCAGCATGCCTCCAGCAAACAGGGCGAACTTGGAGGAGTTGGAGTGCAGACAGATCTGATGTTCTCCAGGTGTGTGTGACGTGAAGGTGAAGCGTCCCTCTGAGCCGTACTGCCGAGACAGGATCACCTGCAAACAAACAGAAAACAAGAAGACCAGATGATGATTTCTTCTTCTTCTTGTCTGCATGTTTACTTGTGCTTCCTACAGTGATCCATTAAAGCAGCTTTTAATGTAGAAAATATCTGTAGTATTTATATTAATGTTTGTATAAAGTCCTTTGTTCACCTTGTCATCAGGATCTTTGACTTCCACAAACATGCCCAGACCCTGAGTGGCTGGCAGATACTCCTCTCTCTGTTTATCATAAAGCTGAGTCCGATAGTTTCCTGCACACACACACACAAAAAAAAACACACACACAGGATTTAATGCGAGGAAATAAGACACACAAAACCATGTTACTCTAAAATCTGTTAGACTACAGCATAAGAGGAGTAACATGTGTTTAAGTTATATTTGCACAGACAACAACAACAACAACAGGTGTGTTATTTACACCTTGCAGACATTCAGCAGCTTCTACCTAACAGATACTGCATTCAGCATTTAACGTGTGCGGAAATATCAACATGAGACTATATCTGACAGTGTGTTTAACTTCTAATTTACTCAATTAGCATCATAAACACTTTACAAATGATCAAATCGATCCATATAATGCAGCTAATCAATCTGTTCGACTACACTTCATGAAATATTTTAAGGAGAACTCAGATTTAGCTCTCTAAGGACACGACAGACAACTTTAGCTCAGTTAGCCGATTAGCTAACTAGCTAAAGTTATTGAGCTAACTAGCAGCTAGCATTAGCCTTCATGAGATTTCCGCTCACCGATAATCATCGTTTCGTCCGGGATTTCCTCTATGAAACATTTCTTCTCGGTCTCTCCGATGTGAAAGTACAAAGAGGAGACGGAGCTGTAGAAAACGCTGAGAAATAGAACTGAAAACACGCACGACTGCATCCTGATCCTGACTGACACCATCTTCCTGTCGGGACAGAGCTCTCATTGAGCATGCGCGGACACCGCAGTGCCACGTAAACCCTCGTACGGCTCTGGCCAATCAAGTCGCTTGGAGATGATGCTGGGTACTGTAGTTCTCAAGACTTCAAGTACGTTCTATCTAAGTTAACAGCATGGTTAACAACGCTCCCTCGGCGTTTACAAAGGTAAAATTGATATTTTAACGTCAGGTTTAATATCTAGTTTGGAATAGAACTTTCCAGCAGATACAGAACAGAAAAGTATTTGTTATTTTACCACACTTCTGGTGACAATTCATAATTAAACAATTCAATTGGGAAACGACAATTAAGATTTTAGAAACATATACAGTATATTAATAAACACAAAATGGTAAAACATTCACTCAATTTAAAACTTAACGCTGACCCACCGGGCCTGGCAAAGCGAGCAGTAAACGGAACAACCTGCAGGGGGCAGCAAATCAACACTGATTGGGTTTAATCCAACGAAGAAGAAGGTTATTTCCTCCCAAGCTGTTTCCACGGCAACCAGAGGGAATCAGACATGGCGTCCGGTGAGTCCCGTATTATTCTTTGAGCCACATAGACAAAAGGATACACAGCGTTGGTAAATGTTGTATATGAGCTGAACTTACAACATTTAAATGTTGTTTTAAAATATGTTTAAGATCCAAACATCAGCTGAGAATAATGAAATCAGAGCCTCTGCTAACATCCCGTTAATTTAGTTAGTTAGCCTAAAGCTAACAGGTTAACTAACGGTTAGATACCTGGTAAAAGTTCATCAATAGTACTGACCCTGATACTCGGAGTACTTTATTATACTTCATCATAGTTCACTAACAGTCCTGTAGACTACCACAAATACTGCTTATATAATTACAAAAGCCTGAAAAGACACATTTTTATCTGCAAACTACATATTTTCAGTGTTCAACGATCGAGGAGGAAGAAAATAAATCTGACATTATTAACTACTTCAAGGATTTATTTAAGTAAGACAAGCTTACATGTTATCATATTTAGATTTCCTTTCAGTGTAGACAAGTAAATATGTTTTAAAGTAAAGTTCCCCCAAGAAATTATTGATCTATATCAGTTAACATCCTGGAGAAAAGTGTTCACATTCATAATCGTATCATCGATCAGACGTTTATTAAATATTCAGCCCTAATCTCATTCCACAGAACATATTCAGGTTTTACATCTTTCTCCGTATGTTGTTAAATCATGTTTAAGATGTTATTTCCTGACTTCTGAGACTCTTCAACATTTATGAGCTGTTTTTACTAAAGCATGCTTCAACCCAAGAGCTTTGTTCTGTCTATTTATTACAGTTTCTTAAGTTATAATAAATAAATGGACAAAACAACCACATACACAGTGAAACAACAGTGAAATGTGTCCAGAGGAAAAGAGTTGGAATTAACTTTTAAGAATTATTATTAAAGCTGTCAATCTGCAAATTGTGTATTTTTTAGATATTTGAGTTGGAAGCTAATCATCAAAAAGATGTTAGTGAAACATGTGATGAGTTCATTTCCATGAGAAAAAACAGCAGGGACAAGAGAAACTACAACTATTTGTTATATTAGAACATCTCTGGTGGTAATTTATAAGAAAACTATTAAAAAGATGTTGGAAACAGTGTATATGTACCATTATTGTTCATCTTTATCCAAAATTAACACAATTCAAAAGTGTTTTATTGAACGAAAACTAAAAGGCAAATACTAGAAAAGTCAAAACATTAAATAAATCAAGTATAAAGACACAGACATGAGAAACATGAAGGAAAACTTAAGGGACAGTTTTGAAAAAGGGATGTGGAATAAAACAAAGATCAGTAATTGATGGAACATGAAGCCAGTCCACTTTAAAGCCATCAAACTACTTTTGTTCATATTCTAGTTGACCTTAAACTGATTTTTCTAGACACTTAAGGTCTGACACATTCTGATCATCTTCCAGTGGCACGGTTTACTGCTTTTGTTTCTTATAAATAAATAAAAAAATAAAAAAAAACAATTTTAAAGCTTTCCTAGAGTCTACCTCTCACTCTTTACTTCCTGGTTCTCTTGCTTCTGTGCAGGGATCCGGCCAATCGTATCCTTCACATGAAACCAGTGCAGAGCTGCAGCTCCCTGTCAGTCTGCTGCTGTTCTCCTTGACTCTGTCGTCCTCAGCTTTCATCCACTCCTCTGCAGGTCCTCCTCTACCTCAACAGCTGGTACTTTGCAGCCTTCTACCTGGCTGAGGTCTTCATGTTCATCTATAAAGGTCTGTGATTGTCACTGGAAGCTCAACAGAGAATAAAATAACACATTCACTGAAAATATGAACAGACGTTTAGCTGACAGAGGTTTACAATCTGCAGCTGTAGTTGTTCCATTTCACCTGAAACTTAAATCTCTGACCGTAGAAGAGCTGTCACCTAGAAGTCTGTCAGTGGATGTGTTTAACATTGATTCATTCAGATGTGAGTGTCTGTAGCTCTGTGGCTGCTCGTCTGGTTTAGGTGTCACCAGCACAGAGTCGATGTTTTCTGATCCGTCTCATGTGTCTCCAGGTATTTTACTCCCGTATCCGTCAGATAACCTGGTTCTAGACGTGGTGCTGCTGCTCCTCTTCCTCGCTCTGGAGACGCTCAGGATCTTTTACAGTGAGTGGAACCCAGCGATGGTATTCACAGCGAGGGAGACTTTATGTTAGTGAGATCATGTTCTTTGAGTTTGTATCCTGCTGCTCCAGGTGACGACTGACGTTCAGGTAAAAGCAGATAAAGATGGCCGACGTGTCACTGCTTCCTCCCAGCTAATAAACGTTTCCTTCGTCGTCGTGTCATAGAGCAGATTAGAGCAGATTAGAGTCATCAGCTGACATGAATGTGACGGTGTCTCGGTCCAGGCTGGAAGGGGAACCTGTGTGAGCGCTCTCTGGCCTCGTTGGTGTCGCTCTTCATCCTGTTCCCGTGCACGGCGCTGGCCGTTTACTACCTGCTGCTGCAGACCTTCGTCCTGCGGCTGGAGTTCCTCCTCAGCGCCGTCCTGCTCTGCTTCTACGGCCTCGAGTTCCTGCTGGGACTCCTCTCCATATCTGCCTTCTCCAGGTGACCACAGGCCTCACTGTCAAACTTTCATTATTCTTTTACTGGTTTAAATATTCATCCTCATTCCCTCCCTGTCCTTTACGTCTTCGTCTCCAGGTCCAAAGTCTACTGAAGCCTGAAACACTCAGGACGCATCACAGCCTGTTTTAGATTCTCCACTGTAAATAGAATCAACGTGTTTTCTACTGTTATTTTTTTATCAACGATGAGATGAAGATGTGTTTGTAGATAAATTATGAGATTTATTAATTAAAAAGGTTAAAATCCATCAGTGTCTCCTGTGTTTATATCTCATTGACTCGTCCACTGTACATGCACAACATGACGCTTCAGACTACTGGAGAGCTGCTGCTAAAAAATGAGAATTTATTAACAGAACTGTTTATAACTGTAGTTAAATAACATTTATCCTGCTATCCAGAGCTCCTCTGTCCGTCATATGTCATTTTGTTCTGGAGTCTCTCTGGTGGGAACTGATTCTTTCATTCATTCATCTTCTGTACCTGCCTGTTCCTGTTTAAGGTCGCACGGGGGAACTGATTCTGCTCCAGCAAAGTATTCATAAACTAAAGGTTTATCTAACCACTGAAAGGATTAAAGATGAACAGATGAGAGCTGTTAGCATCTTTTAATTAATTTATGGACGTGGAGTGGGAACAAAATAAAAACGGTTGAACTGTTCCTTTACTTCACAGTCAACACTCTGTGACTCAGCGTGACAGAACATGTTTTATTAATATGTTTAACATTGTTTAACAGTATTATTTTAATTGCTCCTTGTTTCTTAGTTTTAATGGGAGTTTAGCTCTGACTCTTCTCAGACTTTACCACAAACTTTGCACGTCGTGTCTTTGCATATGTTCAGTATACATGAAGTTGCAGAGCTTTATCAACTTTTGAAGGAAAAGTTTTCGTTCCTTAAGCCGTCTCTAATCTCAGATGACTAATTTAACAGTAAGCGAACAGGCAGACTGTGAGCGGCGGTGTTGAAAAGAGGATAAAGAAAGTTGAATTGTGCCTCGGCCATCAGCGCCGCTCCCCCTGACCTGCACATGTTTGTGCTCGCAGGGCATTTGTTCTGCTTGTCAAAGTCGCCGTCCAATTGGGTGAAGCTCGTATTAAAGAGATCAGCATATTTGCATGTCTCCACGATGGCTGCCTCGCTCGTTTCCCTTTGTGAATATAAAGCAGACAGAACTTAAAGCTGAGAGGTTTCATTACCGAGTCTATCGCTGCCGTGCACTTCTGCCGCACAAATTAAATTGTGCCACTTTGTTGAACACCGGCCTCTGTTTTAGAAGTGCAGCTTCATCTCTGCAGCTTCCAGCCGCGCTCAGAAACTTTAGACCTAAGGCAAACAGGCTGCATGTCATTTACATGTTCACATTTAAACGTGGGACTGAGAAGACGTCTGAAAGCGAGCGGCAGGTCACACTCTGATGAAACGTGACAGATTTTTGTTCTGTTTTTAAATTTTAATGCAGATGAACGTCAGAAATAATCAATTAAATCCTTTGCAAAGAATTTTTTAACACAACCCTGAAACACAAAGACTCAACATGAAGCTGCTTTACACACTGTTCAAATTATAATTAATAAAACACTTTATATCAAACCTGTAACAAACAGTCTTTATTAAACCAAAGAGCCTGCGTCTCCAAAAACAGAAACAGAGAAAAAGATGCTTTTAAAATATATTTGCTGCAGAACAAGAGAGAAAAACTGATATAACTGCGTCTGTGGAACGTTTTAAAATATTTAAACGTGTTCCTTTAATTCTATTCTACTGTTCCTGTGATCATCAGATGTTTCTGCTTCTTATTAACGTCAAAAATATGGTTCTGCAATATTTGGATTGTTTTTTTGTTTTGTTTTTTTACATTTTTTTTAAATGTTTTATTCTTGATTCTCCTTAAATTCGAATCTTTAAGTTTAATTAGGATATATATATATATAAAGATAGATAGATAGATAGATAGATAGATAGATAGATAGATAGAATAGTCTTATGTCCTAGGGACAGACGTCCTCCTCAACCTGTCCACAAAGCAGGACAGAGACAGCAACATGTCTCTCTGTCTAGTGTCCTGTAGAGGCTGGTGGGTCTTCAGCTTGTCCCTACGTCAGAGTCCTCCTTCTGGACCAGCTTGTCCAGCCGTGAGGTGTCCTCCTTCTTCTTAGTGGACACCACAGATTCCTGTCCTCCTGCTGCTGTCCCTCCCTGATACACCCCACAGTGTGATCGTCTGCAGGTCACATGACTCTGTGGTGAACGTGAGAATCTTTACGTACGTGTTCACGTCACAAGGATCCTGATTATTTCCTCTACAGATGAATTTGTGTCCAGATAATATCCAGAGTCATGATTCAAGCAGACTGATTTCTGCATCAGCTGTAGTTCCATCAGTCAACCTGTAGATGTCAGTAAAGCTCCATCGATCACTGTTCTCAGCTCTGCTGTTAAATCCTCAGAGAGAAGAAGAATGGAGGAGAAATAAACCTGAAACTAACCTGAACCTTATGTTTCACATAAACACAACTACACTCTGAGTCCAGTGTAATAATTATATCATAAAAGATGATTCAGAGTCTCCTTCAGTGTCCTTCATCTAAAGATGTGAAGACAGAATAAAGAGTTTCCTTTATAAACGATCAGAATAATAAATATCAGCCTATATGTTTCTGTACTTTATCTGGTTTTATTTAAATAGTTTTATCTGAATATTAATGTTATTTTACCGACATGAAAGTTAGCGGTTAGCTGATGTGCTAGCTGTGGTCTGACCTTTAAAACACTCAGAGTTAAGTGGCTCAAGAGGCTCAAGATCTGAAACGAGGATTAATTATAAAAATAATGAATTAATATTTCTCTTTTAATCATTCACATCTTCTCTGGATAAAAACACGAACGTTGTCAGTTCAGATCGGTGAAGTCTAGGCTGTTAGGACTCCCCTCAACAGAGACGATGAAGAAAATTAGAGCTAGAAGAAGAGAATCCTCTCAGGACGTCCCACGAAGGACTAAAGCCTGATCAGAAACAAGACTGAAATATGTAAGAAAGACCTCTGGACCTGTCAGTCACAACAAATGAATACATTTAAATGTTGAGGAAACTAAACACTCGTTCACAGACACATGGTTCAGCAGTGGAGACGACAACAAAGACGGATAAACACTGAGAGGAAAGGTCTTTATTTCATCTGGTTCCTTCATTTACAGCCTCCACAGACTCACTGGCAGACATTCATTTAACTCTTATTAATATTAATCCTCATTTAACGTCTGTAGGAGCCACTTCAGTCTGAGAGCCAGTCTTTAAAGGTCACACCACAGCTAGCACACTAGCTAACCGCTAACATAACATGAATATTCTGATAAATGAAAATACAGAAACACGTAGGCTGATATTTATAATTCTGTTTCATACTTTATGAAGGAGGGCGGCACAGTGGAAAGGTGGTTAGCCCTGATGCCTCACAGCAAGAAGGTCACCAGTTCGAATCCATGGGCCGGCTGGCCTTTCTGTGTGGAGTTTGCATGTTCTCCCTGTGTCTGTGTGGGTTCTCTCCGGGTTCTCCAGCTTCCTCCCACCATCCAAAGACATGCTCATTAGGTTAATTGGTGATTCTAAATTTCCCGTAGGTGTGAATGTGAGTGTGAATGTTGTCCCTGCGATGGACTGGAGACCTGTCCAGGGTGGACCCCTGCCTCTCGCCCAATGACAGCTGGGATAGACTCCAGCAGACCCCCGTGACCCCTAACAGGACTAAACGGGTCTAGACTGACTGACTTTATGAAGGAAACTCTTTATTGTGTCTTTAGATCTTTAGATGAAGGACTCCAGCCACTAAAGGAGACTCTGAGTCATCTTTTATTGATGTTATTCTAACACTGAACTCAGGGTATAGTTGTGTATTTGTATGTTAATGTTAAATATAATGTTTTTGATGGAAAAATAACTTTGAAAGACTCCGGTCAGGAGTCAAAAAGGAGAGTCTAATTAAAGACAGAAGCTCCTCTGGCCCTCTCCCCAACAAACACAGCTTTTATTAATACTAGTATGTGGTTTCCATGGTGATGTGAGTACTATCGGTCCCTTATCACTTGTTGCTCGTAACATCCTCAGTGACCTTGTGAAGGAACAGGTGAGAAAACATCATACGTCCAACCACAGAGACGTTAAACAGAGGGTTAGACATTCAGATGTGTCGTTGTTAAACTTGTCCATCTTTGTAAAGTTGAAGGTAACACAATCAATACTACAATCAGCACTTCTCTGTCAGTTTTCATTTCTGTTTTTCGTTGGTTTCATTTGTTCCAGGTGTTTTTCAGTCTCATTTGTCTCAAGGTCTCTGAAGCGTCAACGTGATTAAAGGTTTTTATTTTCTAATTAAACTGCTTCTATACAAAGACGTAAATAAGACTCAGCAGCAGCAGCAGCACTCTGATGTTAAAGTACTGTAAACATTAATTAGCTGAGGATCATTAAAACTTCTTCTTCGTTTACATTAGAACCCAGAACCTTCTGGCTGTGAAGCATCAGCACTAACCTCCACACCGCTGCACCTCATCATTAACACCTAGAAGATAAAACCATCTTATTATTTATTAATAATCCAAATCTAACTCTGTAAAGTCTGTTATGACATTAATCCTAAAGTAATAAATGGCTGGAGGTGAAGCAGCCAATCAGAGGAGCAGCAGTTTGGGGGCGGGGCTTCCAGGGACTGATGGATGCCTGTGTGTGTCTGTGCTGTGTTGACAGGAAGCAGAAAATGATGATTTACTAGGTGAGCTTTTATTCATGCCTTGTCTCCGATGAATAAAGATCAAATTAGAGGTTTATGAGCGCCGCTGTCTATCCTGACATTTATATGAGCTCTGGGCTCGGCTCGCCGTGATTTATGTTTACAGCAGCGCAGGAGGGAGGAAAATATATAAATAAATTATATATTAAAAAAAACAAATGAAGTAGCCTGAAATCATATTCTAATGCTCTGTCAACAGGAGCAGAGTCGCAGAGAGGGATGATGGGAGCAGGACACGGAGGGGCGGAGACAACGCTACGACTTTAAACTGAACAAAACGACTAAAAGCTCAGTGTTTTATGTGGTTCAGGATGAAACGATGACCTGAGCTAAAGGAACCAGGTGACCTCTCTGTCTCTGCAGCGCCCCCTGCTGTGTGGAAGCTAAGTTGAACAAATCAATCAAACCCTCCTCTGATCAGATCAGAAACATGCAGCTCTACAGATCAGAAACATGCAGCTCTATAGATCAGAAACATGCAGCTCTATAGATCAGAAACATGCAGCTCTACAGATCAGAAACATGCAGCTCTATAGATCAGAAACATGCAGCTATACAGATCAGAAACATGCAGCTCTACAGATCAGAAACATGCAGCTCTACAGATTAGAAACATGCAGCTCTATAGATCAGAAACATGCAGCTATACAGATCAGAAACATGCAGCTATACAGATCAGAAACATGCAGCTATACAGATCAGAAACATGCAGCTCTACAGATCAGATACATGCAGCTATACAGATCAGAAACATGCAGCTATACAGATCAGAAACATGCAGTTATACAGATCAGAAACATGCAGCTATACAGATCAGAAACATGCAGCTCTACAGATCAGATACATGCAGCTATACAGATCAGAAACATGCAGCTCTACAGATCACAAACATGCAGCTATACAGATCAGAAACATGCAGCTATACAGATCAGAAACATGCAGCTCTACAGATCACAAACATGCAGCTCTATAGATCAGAAACATGCAGCTCTACAGATCACAAACATGCAGCTCTACTGATCAGAAACATGCAGCTCTACTGATTAGAAACATGCAGCTCTACAGATCAGAAACATGCAGCTCTATAGATTAGAAACATGCAGCTCTACAGATCAGAAACATGCAGCTCTACTGATTAGAAACATGCAGCCCCAGGCATTTTTAAACCTTGTCAAAGAAACACTATTAAAGACAAAGAAGCTGCACGTGGTTAATAATTTATCAGCTGCCAGTATCATGTTGTGCTTTGTTAAGCTATAGCATGATTGCTAATGCTAACAGTTAATTGAGAGAGACACAAACTGAACGTTAGGGTTAAATTAAAGACGTTAATGAACTTTATCTAAAAATAAAAATGATGTTCTCTGTATTTGAACCACAGTGGAGCAGCAGAGCTAAATCACAGTCATTTGCCACTTGATGGCAACGAAGCACCGCGATTCAACCGTGGGAGGAAAGAGCAGCATTTGTCATAAAAGGTGGTGAAATAGAGGAGGAGGAGGAGGAGGAGGAGGAAGAGGAGGAAGAGGCTGGGAGAGCATCCATAATGTATGTGATCAGTCAGAGTGAAACAGTGAAAGAAGATGCATATTTACAGGGGTTATGATACTAATGATGACACAGATGCTAGAAACCACATGAACCAAGAGAGAGAGAGAGAGAGAGAGAGAGAGAGAGAGAGAGAGAGAGAGAGAGAGAGAGAGAGCTTCCTGTCCGTCACTCAAACAGAAAAAATAAAACTGAAAGCCGTGAAAGTAAATCTTCATTTGATCCGTTCATTCTCTGACTCCTTAAATCTGTCTCTGTTTCTGTTGGTGTTATGAGGGACGTGATGAACCCCTTCATCAGCCCCCACCTCTCATTGGTCCATTTATTTATTTATCATTTAACTAGAAACGTGGATGTATAGACTTTTTTCTTTCTGCAATTTATTCACTTTTATCAAATTAAACTTCTTTATTAATCATAATTTGGTCATTTTCTAACATTTTTAACCGTGTTATGTATTTTAATCATATATTAATTATTTAATTAAAATGTTACGGTTACTATTATCATTTATTACTCGTTAACATGTTCAGCTGTTTAAATCACCTCTACCTACTTTGTTTTACAGCTATTTTCAGCTCAACTTATTTATTTGTCTGACCATACTTATTTATGTATTTTTCATATATTCTCGTATTAACTGTTTTTCATCCTTTAAGTTAAGTTAATTTTATCACCTTTTCCATGAATTAGCTCTGCGTATTTAAGCTAGCAGTTTATATCATTTCATTTATATTGTATTTTAGCTACTTGTTCTACTTCTCTGATATTTAACTGTTGGAAAATAAATCAATGTTCAGATTTTTCACGTCCATCCACAACCAGACATCTGACATGTTAAGATAAAGTCGACCATCCATCCACCCCGACCTCCTCAGGGCGCCATCATCAGGCTGCAGTTAGCCGATGCTTTAGTTGCTGCAGTTGTTGACTTAGCATTAAAACGTGTCATTATGATTCAGTGTGGGCACAGCGAAGGAAAAACATAAAAACTGGTGAAAGGACGAGGTGTCAGTGTCTCACCTCCGTGTCTCCTCTAGATTCTGTTAGTCCAGGTTTTTCTGTTAGATCTCATACTGATGCTGCACCAGCTCTTTTATTATTTCAACTCGTTTTAAATTAGTTGTGTTAAAAAAAAAAATGAGAAAAAAAAGTAAAGTCTGTATTTTTCCACCTCTGCATCTTGTTGATAGATTTCTGTGTTTTGTTGCGTTCAAGGACTCACGTTCATTGTGTCACTGTTTGTTCAAACATATTCCAGCATATAAACTGAATCCAGTGCTTCAGCTCGATGTGGTTTGATTTACTTCATTATAACCTGTGTCTTCTTGATGTGTCCTTGACACACCACCAAAGTGACAGACAAAAGACAGTGACTCTGGTGGATTATTGATTTTTGTCAGTATTTTTATTTGTAAAACGTTAATATACATTATTGTTAATTGTTATAAAGTATATTCTAATGTTTCTGAAAAAGATAAACCTTTAAATACTTTAGGGAAATATTTATTTTATATATCATCTCATTGGTAGAATTTGTTTTGTCACATTCAAGGACTCACTTTTTATGGTGTCATTGTTTGTTTATTGTTTATTGTCTGTGTTTGAAGTTTCTGACGTGTCCTTGAACGCACCATGAAGGTAACTGACATCTCCATCCTTTAATTATAAAAGTTTATTATTAGTTTGGATAAAACAGTTTTTTTACTCTACAGTTTTTTACTTTTAATGATTTTAACTATTTATTTACACATATACGTATTAGGCTAAATGTTTAAACTAACACTTTGAAGCTGTTGATCCATATTTTTATCCAGCTATTTCAAATTGTTGGCTAATCATTTCCTGTGGTTTATATATTATATTAGCTCATTTCATGTGTTAACAAACCATGTCAACCTTCTACTTGAGATAAAAAAAAAAATCCATTTGGGTTTCTGTAAAATAATTCAGATCAATTAGCAGCTGAATCTGTTAGCTGTACTGTACAAACACTTTCAATGTTAAATCCACACTAAAAATGAATAAAGGGGATGGTTAGCATAACATTAGCTAATGATTTACTTTGTTAGCTAACGGTTTGCTACTTCAGTTAGCACCGTTTGATGCTAAAACTATTTGACCTTTTCATAAAATACTTTATTTAACAATTTCTGCTCTAATTTCAACAGAAATCTTAAAATCTTAATTTCCTGTAATATTTGGTGCTATATATATATATATATATATTGTTCTATATTTGGATGAATAAATGACGGCGTGTCGTCACAGGGAGGTCTCTGAATCCTCCGGCTCGTCTTCAAGCCTCCCGCTGAAGGAGATGGACGTGAGGACGTGGGCCAGCGTGGAGACGCTGTTCTCTTAATGCTTATTAGACCGGACACTGCTCATAATTCTGGATGTTTAATTCATGCTTCTCTCCGTCTGACACAGTCAGCTTCATTTCAGCTCCAACAAAGAGCAGCTGCTAATGGTCTGCTCAGAGAGGAGGAGGAGGATTAAAATAAAACACACCGCTGGACGGGACGGGACGGGACGGCAGGACAAACGCCGACAGAAATACATTAACTATGTATAAAGCTTGACACTTCAGCTAACGGGGTGGTGTGTGTGTGTGTGTGTGTGTGTGTGTGTGTGGGGTGTGTGTGGGGTGTCCTGTATCAGAGAATATAGACTAAAACAGGCTGGGTTAATTAGCCCGGTGCTACTTTCAGAGTTATTTTCTTCCACAGAGTCCACAGTTAATTCTGTTCACAGAAAGCCCAATTAAAAGTGAGAAGTCCTGCAGCACACGTCTGATTTGTTTCTGCTCACGCTGTCACTAATGTTTACGCCGCCTCACACGTCCTCTGTATTGACTCGCTGCAAGTGTTTTATTAATAAAAGACGTTTAGAGGAACTCCAACATTAACGGTGCACGGCCGCAAGAAAAAAAAACTACATTCATGAAAGTCACAGCGTCTCATTGTGGTGAGGTTTTACTTTTTAAATTACAGATAAATAATCTTGTCAAAGTCAGGCTACACTCGTCTGTATCAGGCTTGTTTGTTCTTTTTTCCTCTTAATTCAACACAATGAAAAACAGACATTCAGCTGGTGACAATGACATGAAGTAAAAGTAAAGTGCAGCCTGTGACATAAACCAACCTCGATTTATTTGTGGAGTTTATCTGGAGTCTCTCTGTTTTGAACTAATTATGCTCTGGCCAGTCAGATCGTGTGGGCGGGGCTTTATGCCACAACATCCTGGTTCCAGCTTCTAGATGTGACTCTGTGCTGCTCCTCTGCCTGACTGCAAATTTGAGTTCTGGTGGAAAGTTTATCTGGAGTCTCTCTGATGGGAACTGATTCCGCTCCTGCAAAGATCTCCTGGACCAATCAGATGGTTTGTGGGCGGGGTTTAACATGTTGACGGATAGAAGAGTACTCCACAGTGACGTAGACCAAGAACCATGATTGGTCCTCTTGGTAGTAACATTTAGTATTTCTGGCTGCGTCTTTTCTCATTGATCGTTTTGGACGAATAAAGATAGAAAACATGGAGGAAAGATGAACTGAGGAGGTTCAGAGATACAAACATTTGTACAACTCGTCTTTTAAGTCGTCATTGTTGAAAGTGAAGCAGGAAGTGGAAATAAAAATGAATCCAGCTGGTGTTTG
The DNA here is from genome assembly GCA_005024645.1 of Planiliza haematocheilus. NCBI lineage: Eukaryota > Metazoa > Chordata > Actinopteri > Mugiliformes > Mugilidae > Planiliza > Planiliza haematocheilus. The sequence continues at coordinate 257,518 of SRSE01000073.1, forward strand.
GATGTTGTTACAGAGCGAGTCAGACTGACGAGGTACACGTATAATATGCTACGTACGCAGGTTATGGTGTCCCACAGTAATCTAAAAGAAAGAGCCTTTAGTTTACAACAGAATATCAGGAAGTCAAACGTTTAGCATCTGTTTTAAAACACTGACAGGAAATAAAAGACCATGCTACCTGCTGAACATGGAGGTTTGATGACTGACCAATAGCATGTCAGTATTTCTTTTGTTTCCTGCCTCCTCTGGGCTCAGATGACTGATCTCCACTGAGTCCACATAGAAACCATAGATGTTTCCTGAGGAGCGTTTCTGAAGCTCAGTGTGGTGCCTCTGGTCGTCTCCATCTTTGTCTGACTCCATCTAACTCAAAAACAGTCAAAGAGGTGGAGCTAAGGCTAAAGACTAAGCTAAGGCTAGCCACCTGAAGCCACGCCCCTTAATTCTGCACAATTTTAAGAACTGATATAATTTAAACAGTTGTCATGAATAGAGAACGTTGGACACGTTAACATGGACGTGGCCCTTTCTGAGGCAGCCTCTAGTGGACAGAAGAGGAACTGCTTCTACAGCCGAGTCAGCTCTGGGTATCCTGGTTCATCACTAAAAGAATTAAAGAAGAAAAGAAGATGAAGTAAATGTGAATAACAGAGCTTTGAGGAGCTGAATGTCTGATTCTGATTCTGCCTCTTTCATCCAGAGTCAGTGAGCCAGAGGAAAACTAAAGAGTCAGGAAGCTGCAGATTAATCCACCAACAACTAGTGAACACCACAAAAACATCTTCAGCTCTCATGTTCTGTTAAATCGAGTGAAATCATGAATCTGTTTGTGTGGACGTCTTCAGTGCGTCGACTCATTAGCTGTAAATTAATTAAATCACAGAAAGGCACATCTCTACTGTGAGACGTTTATAAAAGAATATACTGAAACGTTTAAAGAATATCTTTGACCAAACGCAGGAAACACAAATATAATCTCAAACGTTGAACTGAAATGTGTTTTTCACTCGTATAAATGTTTTTATTGTTGTGTTGCATTCAAGGACACCGACATTTGAAGCCACCTGATCTAGAACAACTAGTTGTTGTTTCTCTTCTTGCTTTGATTTCTTTTGACAAGGCTTCATTATAACACATGTCAGTTCCTGATGTGTCCTTGAACACACCACCAAAGTGACTGACAAAAGAAATAAAGTTGCCCGTGGTGGATTATTGATTTACTGTCAGCAAGTACATTTGTCTTTTTATTCTTTATTTATTATTTTTTTATACAGCAGAAACAAGTCAAAGTAATTCATGAAACACCAAGTGCAGTTTGTTGTGCAGATTAATAGAGTATAAACTTTAAACATTTGACTTTTAAACACTTTACTAGAAATTTCTTTTTAAGATGGAGGTAAAACACATTTCTGTGTTTCTTTAAACATTGAATTATTGATAGATTTATGGGTTTTGTTGAATTCAAGGACTCACTTTCTGTCTTTACTGGATCATTGTTCACTGTTTATCCTTCGGGTTTGATTTAGTTTCTGGTGTGTCCTTGAATGCACCATGAAGGTGACTGACAAAGAAACAAACAGGACTGATTCATACTGTATGTTTAATTATGAAAGTGTATCATTAGCTGAACACTTCTAGGTCTGTTTGGCCAGAAATGTTTATTTTACCTTTTACTTTGGATGATTTAATGATTCAATTTCCAATCATTTACACCTATGCTAGCTAAGAAGAAGCTAGCTTCATCTATTAGCTTCACCTGTCAGATTAAGATTAGCTAAGAAGAAGAACTGTACATACAGTAACTAACAATTTCAGCTGCTAGCTACACTTTTAGCTAATCATTTTCAGTTTGTAGCCTACCCTACTTTAATTGTAGCCTTAATAGGGTAAGCTGTTAGCTAATAATTTCAACGGTTTAGCGTACATGCTAATATTTTGTCCTTGTTTAATTATTCTTGTGTATTTCCAGTGCTGTTAGATAACTATTTTTAATCATTTAGCCCAGTGCTAGCTAAGAATAAGCTAGCTTCATCTGTTAGCTTCACCTGTCACTAACTGTTTCAGTTTGTATCCGAACTCTGAGGTCAAAATGTCAGATTAAGATTAGCTAACAATGTAATCTGTTAGCCAGGTCGTTTATCCACACTTTATGATACTGTATATACAGTACTATTAAATAACCATGTCAGCTGCTAGCAAGGCCTTTAGCTTATCAGAAGTCTATCCATGTCAGTTAACTGTTTCGACCAAATTAGCAGAGTTTCAACAGTTCCAGTTTTTACTTTTATTATTTTTTCATTATGAATTTCATTTGTGGTTTCTACTGCTCAGGTATATTAACGTCTCCGGTCAAACCTATCCACTGAAACTGTCGTAGTAGTTTTATTCAGAAAGCTAATCTTTCCACATAGCGCTTGGCTACTGCGGGAGTACCGGTTAAAAATCACCTGGGTGGAACATGAAATAACAGCAGCATGGTTCAGTAATGTTGATGTGTGACAGGAAGCGTCTCCGGCTCTCCACCAGAAACAAATGTTTCCCAGAGAACGCACACACTCACCTCAGTCTCTGTCAATAAGCGACACCTTCCGTCAGTGAGTTTCTCTTTTAACATTAAATCATAAAATTCAAATGTGACTCGATGAATCCGAGCCTCAAAGCGGCGGCTCCTTTCACTTGAGTTTTTGCTGACGTCTCGCTGAGAGTCTCCGGGTTTAAAGTTTAAACACAGACGTACGCCGGCTTCGGTTCACTTTCTGAATACTTTAACTTCACAGGAGACACATGAAGGTGAGAGGCTGCTGCCACCCAGATTAAACAGAAAGCATTAAAACCGAGTTAACACCGACGCTCTGCTCAGGTGTGATGGTTTTAATCCGAGGGCCGGATTTCCAGATAGCTCTGCCTTTCACTTCACCACACAGCCTTAAACATCTACACACCTGTAGTCGACACAAAGAAAGTTTTAATTAGGCCAAAACTTCAAATGTTCTTCTTCACAAAGGAAACAGGTTGAGAGCTGGGATCAAACTTTGCCCAAAAACAGTGAGATAAAAGACGTTACTCAATGGTCCGCTACGATAAATGAGTCTCAGAAGAAGAAGCTTTCACTGAGCACGTGCGACGCGACATCACGACTTTACAGGTAATAAGTACCTGGACAGTCGTTTCCACAAACAAAAGACAAACTGTATTTGTACGTCAGCTTAATGTTTCCTCTCTGAACTGAACGTTTGTAGTGGAACAGCTCATTAGGTTGGAAGCTGTTGTTCTTGTGTCGACGTTTTCCTGCAAATAAACCGTCCTCAGGTGATTTAAAAAAGAACTAAGACGATGTCTAATGAGTTCCTGCTGCGAGAAAGTTTGTGTAGTGAATAAAAAGTGTTCATAGTTTCGCTAGATAACAGTTTTATCTATAGATTTATTGCAGTTAATAGCTAACAGTGTACTCTGTTTGCTTTAGTTTTTGCAAATAATGTCAGTGTTGCCTCCATATTTTAAGCTAAAATGTCCAAGAGTTTAATCTGTAGGCATCTGCTCTCTATACTTTTATCTTGCTATTTAAACTGCTGTTAGCTAGCAATCTCCAATAATTTTGTACATCATGTTAGCTAACAAATTCAACAAATTGCAAATTTTTGTAAACGGTGTCAGTTGTAAATACTTTAAACTAAAATTGTCCAATTGGGTTTCAATGTCCGGCCGTTAGCTAATACTTTGCACTTGTTTACTTTTATCTTGCTATTTTAAGTATCAGCTAACAGTTCCTCTGTTAGCTTTACTTTTTGCGAACAAGATCAATTTTACCTTCATGTTTTAAGACAAAAACGTCCAATTTCCATAGGATGGGAACAGTTTAGTCTGTGGACCATTGTTTATCCATACTTTTATCTTGTTATTTAAAGTTCTGTTAGCTAACAATTCCCAGTTGTTTTGTACATTATGTTAGCTTACAATTTCATCTGTTAGCTACAGTTGTAGTTAACAATTTCAGCTACAGCTAGTAGCTAATACTGTTTTGTATCTATACATTAAGCTAAAATGTCATTTCATGGGTTTTTTATAATTAGCTAACAGTTAAATCTGTCAGTCAGGCTGTTAGCGAACACCAACACACGCCAGTCTTTGTCTATACTTTTATCTTACGATGTTAAGCATTTGTATTTCAAGTGCTGTTAGCTAACAGTTTCCAGTTAGGAGCTAATACTTTTAGCATCATCATGTATTATCTGTACTGTCACATATTGTAGCAGCAGACTTAAAAACTCAAAACCCAGAATTTGAGGCGCTGCAGAGATGGAAGATTATCCAAACACACAGATAGAAAAGAAACTGGTGAAAACCAAACACCAAGGACAAACCACAAGGAATAAAAAGAGATAATAGCACAGAGGAAACAGAACAGAGGCAACTACACAACGATAATATCACAAACAACTTGACAAAGGGAAAGGCAGGGTTTTATACTCACACACATGGGCTGGTGGAATAACAAGAGACAGGTGAGACCAGTGAGGGGCGGAGCAAGACACAAGGCAGGACAGGTGAGTGCAATCAGACAGACAGGAAGTAAAACTCATTACAAAATAAAAGCAGGAAACAAGCTTCCAGAAAACATTCAATAACTCAGAACCATGACACAAACCTTTCACAAACAACTTTTATCCAAACTTTGAGGTAAAAATGTCCAATGTCCTCCTGCCTACCTCTTATCAGTGTGCTGCCACATTCATTCATTCATTCCTTTAAAAAAGTTAAAGTTGGTATGAATATAATCCAGGAAGTTGTCAGCGCATTATAACGAGGGGAATATTAATTTGTAGGAGACAGTGCTGGTATCTGCCTTAGGAACATGTGCATGTATGTGAGACCTTCCCAGGTGATTCATTAATTCTTTGTTTGTTGGTTCTTGTTGTTGTTTCCTGGTGGATCTTTTCCCACGTCGCCGTCCTCGCTCAGGTTCACGTCTAAAATAAGAGGAATAAAGCAGCGGTTCACTCCAATCTCCATCCAGGCCTCTCTCCTCTCACTCTCCCGCTCATGAATAATAAAAATCGGGGCTGAATTATTAATGCAGATTTTTGCACACAATCTGCAGGGGCCATTATCCAGATCTGTGATGGATCTCGTTTAACCCTGACAGATTAGATGGATCCACACTTCTGCCTCAGACCTGCCGAGGCGATTACAGAGAGATAATCTGGTGTCGTCTTGATTAGCGCAGAGAGGAAAGGTTACCATGAAATTTTCCATATGAATGAGTCTGAGGTTTGTTTTTCTCGGACGCCGAGGAGGGAGAAATGTCAGCTCCCCCGATGGACGGATCATCTCGGAGGATGGAGGGGGGTCCCGGAGCTAGGCCCTGCCCCCCTCCATCTGTGAAAGGTCGGGGGTTCAGACGGTGCAGCCGAATGAGCGCTCAGATATCCACTTATCTTTTGAAAGCCCACAAACGAGGTAATCCTCTTATTTGACACCTGGACCAGACGCTCATTACTCGCAGCACTTTCTGCAACCGGCCGCTCGGAGATTTCACGTCAAGTCGAGTTTCCGTCTGTTTCATTTATACAAAATATGAAGCAGAGCAAAGAGGGAGGCGCTCAGCGGCAACACAAGCCTCCATCAGGCACCTCCGGCAAAATAAACCCCCAGTAATGAGGAAAGGAAAGTTTAATTTAAGTCTGTTTTCTTAAATTACTTTTAGAAATGACCTCTTACTGGTTACTGTTAAGTATCGCTAAATAAAAAGGACGTTAAGTTTCTGTTATCAGGTCTGTCTCAAGACCTTAAAGCTGTTGATATAGTCTCATACTTTTAGGTTTAGTAATCAGATTAGTCCTCTGGGTAATAGATGACAAAGATTTGCTTTTTCCAGCTTCTCATAGCACTGACACAAAATACCAGCACAAACTTAGTCAAAATGAACCAATATGAGACGTAGAATAACCACAAAGAGATGCAAAAAAACAGAAACACTTTGAGATGTAGACTGGGTGAATAAAGTCCAAAGGCTTGTAGAAACAAAAGCATCTATGAATCATTAAAAAGAGACGAGAGGAAGGAGTGAAGTCGTGTCTTAAAATCAACAGGCGGGCTGAGCTCACGGTCGCTGTAGTGGATGAATTAAGAACATGTAAGGGATGAGAGATATTTAGGTTTAGAGAACAGGAGCTGATGGTCTCGTCCTTATCCTCTGCCGCACATAATCTCTCTTCTGAGCCCCGTCACCTCCACCAGTCTTTAACAGGAAATAAATAAAATAAATAAAAACCCCGACGCCCTGCGAGTCTTATCTGCTCTCGTCTGATCACAGCCGCCGTTAAACTCCCACGGCAAATCACAGAGAGGATGCAGCTCCCCAGAGAGAGCAGGAAACAGGAAAAGGCATCAATTAACGTGTCGGAGGAGGCACTAGGTGCTGCTGTCCTCCAAAATACTCCCGTATCCCCTGTGGAAATAACCTCACCGGGTTCCTCTGAAGTACAGAACAGGTGTCATTTATCACTGAGCGTCTGAAGACATCAGAGATCAGCAGAGGAACCTTTAAACAAATAGACATCAAATAAAAGTAGGTGTGTAGAGAGCAGGTAGGAACTTTAGAGGACACAGAAAGATGAACGAATCAACGCCACATGTTTCCTGAAGCTTTTGAAGCTCGGTGTCATGTCGCTGGTCGTCGCCATCTTCGCCATCTTAGTTGACTCCAGCTCTGTATGCCAGTCTGTTGTCCTGCCTAGCATCCTAGCCTCCAAGCTAATGGCATCTCTTCCTATCTTCATAGCCTCTGAGCTAATAGCAGCTTCTCCTAGCATTCTAGCCTTCCAGTAGCATCTCTTCCAGTCTGTAAGCATCCAAGCTAATATTAGCTCTTCCTAGCATCCTAGCCTCCTAGCTAATAGTATACCTGCCTGATACCCTGGTACTCTAGCTTCCTAGATTTTCAGCTATTAGCATCTTTTCCATTTTCTTAACCTCACAGCTAATAGTATCTCATCGTAGCTTCGTAGCCTAGACGTGATGACTATCAGATGAGACAGAGTGATTTGAATTTGAAGTGATTGCAGGTCACTGTTTCCTGGGAAACAAAAGCTGTCCAGGTTTAGCTTCATTAGCTTTGGCGGCTACGTGTCTGCAGTAAATCAGGATGTTTGTAGACAGCTTCCATGGTGGATTATAAAAACACCGTCTCTGGAGGTTAAATAAAAAGCTCCGTGCAGATGTTCCTCTTGACACCAGCGTCACATCGCGTGAACCCGTCAGAGGATCAGTCGGGAAAAGCAAACCTGCAGCCGGCCTGGGCTTTATCAGAGGGAAATCATCAGCCTTTAATAGTTTTTTAATGAGTTTGTGGAATGCACTCTGGCGACAGTCTAATAAAGGACAAGCTCTGCACAGAGACTCAGGCTGAATAATGTATAAGGGCAAGAGGTATCACTAATGAAAAGATGATGAGAGGCATTCCTGGGAGAGGGAGAGAGGAAAGGTGCCCAGGAAAAAAAAGTTGAAAGAGAGAGGCCCAATTAATCTTCATGTGCTTACAGAAGAAATTACACAAAGGCGGGAAAAAGGAGAATGGTCGGCTGGAGGAGGAAGCGTCGAGACCCGTCGAGGTGAACAAAGAGACTCTGAGATGTGTTTTAATGATTTCATTTTCACTTTCACCAGAAAAGGCTCCGACAGGAAAGTTACGACAAGTTCAGGAGCTTTTATCAGCAAAGTAATTACACCTGGGTTTGGCTTAGAGGAGGAGCGAGGATGTAGGGAAGGTAAGGGAGCAAAGGAAGGAATGGAAGTAAGGTGATAGTGGGAGGAAAGAGACAAGGAAGGGAAGAGGAAATGAGACAATTATAAAGAGATGGAGGAGTAAAACAGAAAGAAAAAGAGCCAGAGAATAAGGAAATAAGTTAAAGAGTTAAAGACAAGTAGAAGCTATGGGGCAAAAAGGAAAGGGACTCCAGAAAGAGAAGAAATGAAAGTGCAAAGATCTGCTGGCCAATCAGTTTATTTGGACCAAGTTTACAGCTTATTAGCCTCCCAGCTAACAGTAGCTCTTCCTAGCTTCTTGTATCTTCTTCTCCTCTTTCCCATCTTTCCATTTGAACTCGTACATCCTCATTCCTTCCCTGCCTCGTATTTTCTTCCCTCTGTTTGTTTTCGCTCCATCTTCTCTCCTCCTTTCTCACTTCCACCTTTCGTTCCTCCTCTCCATCATCCTCCTCTCCTCTGCTTCCTGCGTCCTCCCAGCTGCTCCTCTCTCTCATTTGCATACCGACTCCCTCTCACGCTTCGCCTCCCTCCGTCGCCGGGCGAGACGACGTGACCCGGGTCGGTCGGAGGTCGGCTCAGGTGCAGCGCTGCAGCAGATTCTTCACGCGTGTTTGCTTCGTTGTACATGTTAACGACGTTACACGCCTGTAACATCACAAACCGTCTGCTGCTCGCCGTCCGTCCGTCGGTTGGTCCAGACCGATGACGGAGTTAATGAGTGGAGATAATAGCTGGAGGACGCTCAGAGGGAGAGAAACCAGGAGAGCTGAACTAACGACTGATGTTAAGATGCATGGAGGGAGTCAGCTGTGAAAACGGTCGACACACTTCCTGTTGGTCTTTGTATGATCTCTGTTAAACAAACTGATCAGAATAAATATGGACGTCTGGATCATGTCGTGTTTCATCTGTCAGGGTTTAATATTTAATGTTTAATGTTTAACTTCTGGATAACTATAAAGATGAGTTTTCATCTTATTAGATTCATGAGGCATTAATGGTAATGAGTTAAAAACGTCTGTGTCTCTGAAGTGATAAAAATATATTATATATATTATATAGGTTATAATGGTCATTTAATTTAGTTGCGATTAAGGTTTAATTAAAACACACATGAATATATTATAATGCCTCTAATATAATAAATGAATGCATATTTTAAGACGACATCTTAAACTTTTAATTAAATTATAAAAACTGTTACAGTGTGAGGATTAATGCAGATTATATCAGTAACAGCTGAGGTAAATGCATCATATCTGATTTTACTGTGACATAAAGTATGAAGTAATTATACAATGAAATAAATATTCATATAGAAATATCAGTAATAACATAAATTATATTAATAATGTAACCTTTATCAACATTAGCAATGATTGCAGTCCATGGAGGCGGCCATTTTGGGAATGGCTGCCAAAAGCCACCTCAGAGCCTCCACTGGGGGAAGCCATCCATCCATCCATCCATCCATCCATCCATCATCCATCATCCATCCATCCATCCATCCATCCATCCATCCATCCATCCATCCATCCACCCATCATCCATCCATCCATCCATCCATCCATCCACCATCATCCATCCATCATCCATCCATCCATCCATCCATCCATCCATCCATCCATCATCCATCCATCCATCCATCCTCCCATCATCCATCCATCATCCATCCATCCATCATCCATCATCCCCATCATCCATCCATCCATCCATCATCCATCCATCCATCCATCATCCATCATCATCCCATCCATCCATCCATCCATCCTCCATCTCATCCATCCATCCATCCATCCCATCCATCATCCATCCATCCATCCATCATGCACATCCACCCATCATCCATCCACCATCCTCCATCCATCCCATCCATCCATTTCCATATCCCATTCATCCATCCTCATCCATCCATCCATCATCCATCCATCCATCATCCTCCATCCATCCATCTCCATCCACCATCCACCATCCATCATCCATCATCCATCCATCCATCCATCCATCCATCATCCATCCATCATCCATCCATCATCCATCCACCCTCTCATCCATCCATCCATCCATCCATCCATCCATCCATCCATCCATCCATCCATCCATCCATCATCATCCATCCATCATCCATCCATCATCCATCCATCTAGAAAAACCCAGTAAAATGTTCCTTTATCATCTCCGTTGTTCTTCATGGAGTTCCTCTCCAGCTTTAATTTCTAGTTAAAGCGATAACAAACATCTTAAAAAGTCAAACTCCATCTGTGCTCTGCATCAAATATCCACTCTTCTTGTTTCTCTTCCACCTCATACTGAGCCGAAGACTCTTGACGTGAATAATAACAAGTCGTTCCTTTAATAAACTAAATGTTTGGTGAGTTTTAAACCCAGACTTTTCACTTCCTTCTTCGGGCCGATGATTAAACTCTAATGAAAGCGTTGAACAGGAGGGCAGCAGGAGGTCGGGGAGTGAGGATTAACGCAGAGGTTATCTCGTCCGGGCGGAAAGATCACCTCTCATTTCCATAAACTGCCACTTACTGCGGGGCCCGCCGTGTTTGGCCCCTCTAATACCTGCTCATTTATTCCCGCACCTTCAGCCGCTGGAGGTCGGAGGTCACCGGCCGATAAGTCGCCCTGACCTCAGAGGTGACATTTGTTCGCTGAACTGAAATTACATCATGTGCTTTTTAAAAGCCGTCTGTCTGAGGCTGAAGAGCTTCATTAAAGCTAACGCTGATTTAAAGAACAGGTTCCTGAGGCTTTAATGTTCTGCTGCTCATGTTCTGGACGGGGTCTCCCACCCAGAAGAACAGAGACAACACCATGACCAACGTCCTCTGGACATGAAGATCTATTCTTTGTCTCATCTGAACATTAAAACCAAACGACAACATGATCTAGAATGAATGAAGTGTAGATTAACTGATGAGTCAGCCCTGGACGATCGCTAGCACTAGCTCTTCGTAGCTTTCTAGCTAACAGTAGCTCTTCCTAGCTTCTTAGTAATCTGCCCCCTGGTGGATTTATCCAGGCTCTGCAGTCAGTAGCTTTTGGCAGCCGTATCCAAAATGGCCGCTTTCATGGACTTTCTACCTTTTTTTTAGGGAAATCTTTTTTAAGCTAATTTTTAAAAGGTTACGTTAAGAATATAATTCATATATAAATATAAACATTTTCTTTATTAATTATCTGTTTTCAAACCGTCAGACCATTTTTCTAATTTAATTAAACTGATCAAACTGATTAAATCTACATTAATGTATTTGATATTAGTGGATTTTCTAAATATTTGTGTGTTTTTTTCTAATTTAATTATTGTACTTATTGTCTTTTGAAACTGATGCATCAAATATAATAGAGAACAAACATGCTACGTAGAAATGGTTCATTTTAAATGTCCCATAAACACGTCTGCTTCAGCTGAACAGAGGTTTCTAATTATTTCATATGTCAGGTTTCACAGGGAGAGATTAGTTCAGCTCTCCTGGTTTTTATCTCTCCAAGCATCCTTCAACAATTATCTCCACTCATTAATTCCTCTCTCTGTTGTCTGGTGTGCTACTGTAGCATCGTTATCATGTACAATGATGCAAACACGCGTGAAGAATCTGCACCTGAGCCGCCTCAGACGGGCCGAGGTCAGGAAGACTGCAGCGTTTCATCGAAGCGAGAGCGAGGAGATGGACGAGAAGCACGGAGGGAAGGTGATGGAGCTTATTCTCAGGTATTTGGTCCTGATCCACTAGCTGGTCTTGTCTAGTGCTGTCCCTTATTTGCTCTCTTACTTCCTGTGTCCCAGTCTAAAGTCTCCTACAAAGATAACTTTAATATTTGAGTTTATTATTTCTGTGCAGGTCTATAAACTCATCTCGCTGCTGCAGAGGTCACCGCTGATAGAAAACTTAAACTTCTCTCCTGTCGCAGGTTAGCAGCACCGTTACCTTAAACACTCTGAGAATTAGAGAGATTAGCCTCATGCTAATTTCTGCTGCCGTCCTGAATATTAACCAGCTCAGGTTTTATAGAGCCGTGGCGTGGCCTTCTCCTCAGGTGGACTGTAAGCAGACTTTGTATAAATCCAGCTGGCTTTGTGTTAATATTGTTCTCTCTGCATTATCCGCCATCATTTCTCCTCGCCGTGGAAGAAGCAGTGGCCCCCCCCTTCCCCTGGCGCCCAGGGGCCCACGCTGCCATCTTTTATTATTTATGAATCTGATTAATAATCTGCCGCCCTGCTGCAGGAGAAGCTGAGATCCATAAAAGCACCCAGAAGAAAAGCAGCGCCGGGGTGTAATTCCACTTCAGCGCGCTGCAGAGAAGAAAAGAAAAGAGCTCATCATCTCCCACAGGCTTAATGAGAATAAAAGCCAGGACAACAGCGCTGGAAACCCACGACTCAGCCGCTTAAACGCAACTTTTTACTGGGCTTCAGTCAGAACGGTGGGGGTTAAACGCTGCGTTGCAGAATCTGCAGCACAGCTTTGCAGCATGTGTTTCTGCAGAGGAGTCTTATTGTAATTTGATCCTGAATGTCATCAGGAGGTAAGGTGGGCTCCTCAGAGGATGAAGCTGTGGCCCAGGCTGAAACTAAGGAGTGTTAACTGCAAACGTTTTGTACTTTAAAAGTTTTTAAAACAGACTTTAGACTGTGAACTACAAAAGTCTGCCTTATTGAACCTTGAATAGCAGGAACCCTTAGGAAGCCATACATTGTTGTTGTTGGGGTATTTTCTTTGGTTCTTTGATTCATCGTAGACCTGCAGGATGAAATGATCTTTTTTTTTGCACAGGTTTGTGAGTGAAGATGCTGCAGCATCAACTGAAAACTTTGTGAACGGATGAATGTAAGTAAAAAAACAGAGAGAGTGTAAGGAAGACTAATCTAGGACGAATCCTTCTGTCTCAACATTTAATCAAATCCAAAAACAACTTCACAAACACATTCAGCTGATTTTTCCGTGGAACACTTTGGGTTCTTTGGTTCTCCACATGTCCAGATGGAGAATGAGCCTGGTTCTATTGTTTCTAGAACCTTTATGGTGTTTCTATACGGACCAGGATCCGTAGAGACCAGGATCAGGATCATGGACCTGATAGTTCTAGTTGTACCTCCCATCTTCATCTCGTTTTGTTCCTTCTTCCAGTTTTCCTCCTCCACCTCCTCTTCCTCCATCTTTTTCTCCATCTCCTTCCTCACCTGGTCCTCCCCCTCCTCCCCCTCCTCCCCCCTCGTAGGGTCATTTTTCACAGGCGTCATCTGCAGGATGTCACACCTGAGCAGCGTCTCTCTCTGCTGAAGATCTATGAGGCCAGGATTTCATATTTTCAGCTTATTTACCTCGTCGTTTGTTTTCATTTTTTTTTACTGATGCGGGTCATTTGACAGTTTGGAGTCATTTTCAAATCTCCGCCACACAAACACTCATACATTATAACTTTGTGCCTTTTCCCCCCGTCGCAGGCTGCGGAGAGAGGAGGAAATATGTTTCCGCCACATGCTGATTTACAGCGAGCTGCTGGTGGGGGCTGATAGATATTTGTTTCCACGCGGCCGCCGGGAGTCAGATGGCGGCGGTAGCTACGTCTTCATATCCTCGACACCGTCTGATGAGCTCTCACATCCTCATATGGAAAAACTTCTCAGATATGGTTTATCAAACCAGCAAAGACAAAAAAACACAACAACAACAACAAGGTGTTTGGCTCAGCTGCAGCATGAATCACAATGAAAGGGTTTACACCTCAGGATGAAGCTGGTAGCTGTTGAAAACGAACTTATCTGACAAACAAAGATGGGTTTAAATAAAAGAATAAAATGAATCTGCTTCTTTTACTAAACCTCTTTAATGATTCATCCTCCATCATATAACACAGAGGAGATGATATGTGGAGGATAACGCCACGTAACAACTAGCAGCCGTAATAAAAAGCTGATAAATAACTGAAACGTAATGACAGGACACACTTTGTCTTAGCTTAGCATAAGGACTAGCATAGCATCGTCAAGAAAGATAAAATAAATAATTTTAAAACATCTTTAAAAACAGATAAAGGAGATAATCTGTATGCAACAGCAAAACTGGAAGTATATGTATTAAAATGTCCCGCCCCCAAACGATCTGATTGGTCGAGCAGATCTTTGCAGGAGCAGAATCAGTTCCCAAGGGAGAGACTCCAGGACAAAAAGTCTTGAATATAACTCTAAATTATCTTTGAACTGATCAAAACAGATCCAGTTTAAACACATTAAAGTCTTTATAAAATAAAATATAAAACCTTGGTGTCCCGGTGGAGGGGCGGGGCCTCTGTAGTGTTTTTATATTGTTCATATCTGATGTCAGTCCTGATGATTCAACCATCAGCTGGTTTACCTTCCAGTGTTTACTAGAAGCTTCTTTATCATCCTCTGGGGCGTAGAGCTACAGTTTGATGCTTCAAACAAAAACTTTAAAGAAACAGAGAATCTGTAAACTCTTGGTTTTTATTTGGCTTGTGGAGATTTTTCCATCTCAGGTTATTTCAGTCGTTACATGAATTCCCAACATAATTCTGCTCCTGAACAAATAGGCCCTTCATTTATGTCTTGATAGCAGAGAAATGAAATGCACTTTAAAGTGAGTTATGGGCGTTAGAAAATAAGCTGACCTGATCTTTATGCTCCATTATCTGTAATCCCTTTCACACACCGCCGCTGTGGACCGGCTGTCTTTTTACGACGTGGACGGAGAGGAGTCCGCCGCTTTGTAAAGTCTTTTCCCCTGGAAGTCGGCAGTAAAAGGTTAACAATCAGCCCGTGATGAATGGAGGCAGTAAGAACATGATGAGGTTGAATGTGATAACAGCTTCACATCAGCGTTTACGGGCGGAGGTTAGCAGCACCGTCAGCTAAAAGCTGCTCAAACTAAGAGTGAGGTCAGTGGATGATAGGAAACATCAGATCTAAACACAATCCCTCCATCATGCTCTCTAGAGACGGTTCTCTGTAAATATTACTGTGTCATTATGGGATAAATTAACCTAAAGGTAAAGGAAGTGTTTAGACTTGCTTAGAGACTTGAAGCTGTTAGCTTAGCTTAGCTTAGTTTAGTTTAGCACCATGAAAAAGACAAACAAACAATTTCTGTCCAAATTTCACAAAAACAACAGAAAACACCAGATTAACATATTAAAACCTGTTCCAAGAGATGGTTTAACATGTTTAAACTAGCATCTTTGGTAAAGCTAGCTAACAAACAATTTCATGTCTACTGAGTTGGAGGAGTCACATTTTTAGTGCCCTAACTTCATCAAATATTGTTTGCATTGGTAATTAATAAAGACTACGCGTCTAAAGAGGCTGATTTGCAAACATAAACGTGAAGCTGGAGTTTTAAACATCCTCAGGTCTAAGGTGATTATAGCGATGCTAACGGCTAAGGAGGCTGTATACCGATGTTGTGTTGAATTTGAGCTAAATGCTAATGCTAACATGTTTGCAGGTGCTATGTTCAAATGCAAGCGCAATATCCACATGTAATATTGGTATCATTGTGTCTGCAATGTTAGCATGCTAATGTTTGCAAATTACTTAGTAAGTGTTTGATCATAAACCAGAGCTACAGATTAAATGTTTGTTGACTGTGTCTTATTTCTTTTCCTCCTCCACACACTCGGTAGTTGGTGATGTTGCACTAGAAATATAATTTCTTCTAATGGATAAAAGTCGTCTTTATCATGACAAACAACTACAACAGACTGAAACACATTACAAAAAGCTAAAAAGCTAACTTTAACATCACGCTAACTGCAAATCTGTCAGACTTCTAGGCTAATAGTTGTAATGTAGTAGCAGTAATTGTTTGTAATTTTATTGAAATAAATTAATTACAGCAGCTTAATTCTACAAAAGAACAATTATATATCAACAGACTCGTGTAATTGGTAGAATATCCACTGGTGATAAACACCGGCCTGTTTGATTTACGGTTAGATTAAGGTTTTAATCTCTGGAGTGTCACTGATTGGATTCCACCATTCATAGGTGCCTTAAACTAAAGTTATGCTAGAAAAATACAGAAAAGCAGAACTAGACTGAGGCCGTTAATGCGTCAAATAGATGAAGAGGAGGCTGCTGGGATTCCCCTCATCTTCATATCAGTCCACTGACGTCCGTCCAGCGTCCACAGAGCCGCTCTCCAAAGTTTGAGGCGTGCTGAAAAGTTGCTCCGTTTAATATCCAACAATTAAGAGGAAGTTTGTCTAACGCCGCCGAAATTTAAAAATTTGTCTCTGCGGCGAAGGGGAAACAAAAGAGCCGGCCCTCGGAGGCTTCATATCAGCAGCCATCTGGACGGGAGTTTGGCGGCAAAACAGCGAATCCCTGCAGACGCCTCATATGAAACTTTAATTAACGGGGAGAGTGTGTGATCACGGCGTGGTGAATCAGTGGCCTCAGCGGCTGAACGGGCTGCCTCACGACGACAACCTTCCTGCTCGGGGAAACATCACGGCATCGCAGAATCTACACAAGAAGAAGAAGAAGAAGAAGAAGAACTAATTAAAACCAGGTCTGAGCTCGATGTTTGCTCTCTGAGGGGAAGCCAGGAGATGACACCACAGTCAGTTCAGCCTCTGACGCTCCACAGCTCCTCACACTTCAATGAAACTAAATCCATTCTTACGTCTCAAGACAGAGGAGAAAATCTGAGATGCTTCTTTTGCACATTTAAAACTGTGAATATTACAAATGTTCATGAAAACTCTTCCACTGTGGGTTTGTCCAGCTCGAGTCTTTGTCCTCGTCCTCAGAGACTCTCCTCTAGAGGTGTTGGTCTTCTCATGGAGCTTTGGATCCATCTGATCCAGTTTCATCCAAACGACCAGGTCAAAGCCAGATCTACCTTAATTTGTAGCTCACATCACGACCAGTGTTCATCATTTTCACTTTGCTCAGGTAGAGACAGAGGAACAGACTCTAACTCAGGACAGAGAAGAAGATCTTTAGGTGTTTATCACCAGCTTCCATTGAAACTGACTCAGAGTCCTTTGCTTTCCACTTCAAATGAAACTAAATCCACTTTTACTTTTCATAAAGGATGTTAAATGTTTTTAAATGCAGCAGGATGTTTATTTGCTGTACTTTATTGTGACCACTTCATTTTTATTTACCATTTACGCTGAAGTTGCTGTAAAATGTCACTGATGTGATAAACCTGTTAAGCAAAGACACAGAAAAGGCAGTGACCTGTACGACGTTATTTCCCAGGAAGGTGAACGCTCTGTTTGTTCAGGATGTTTCTAAAGACAGAAAGGACGACCTTCAGGACAAACTGATGGTGCTTCAAGTGTCGCTCAATGCCGTAGGACGTCTCTTTGTTGTTATAAAAACATCATGTCAGGTGTTTTCTACTGGGATCTCTTACTCTTATATACCGTGATTCATCAGAGCACATCGTACCATTTAATCTGTAACTTACTGAACAGTTTTTCAGTTTTAACCAATAAACATGTCACGTAGTTTAAGACACAGATAAAAAAATCAGGTTTAATGCGTCCAGCTGTAAAAAGACAAAGACCAGAGAGACAGGAAGACACAGAGACATGGAAACACTATTTCACTAAACTGAAAAGTGAACCGTTCTGACAGCGATGGATCCAAATCACAAAGAAATACAGAGAAAGAAAAAAAGAAATGAAATGAAAGAAATGAAAATTCAAACAGAATATAAACAATCAGTAAAATACCAAAATGAATGAATTATTATTTGCTTCTAATTTTGATTAAAAACTATGAACGTGACCGTTCTAACTGCCCTCTGCTGGGTCAAATTATTCACCACACTTTAGATTCTGCTTGCTTTCCTTCTAAACTTTAACGTAAACATCAACACAGCACGATGCCTCCTCCACCTCCAGGTTTTTAACTTTTAGAGAAGAAGAAACAGAAAGAAGATCTTTCTTGTGTGCTGTTTTTCTGGCCATTACTTCAGCAGATTCACTGCATTTCATAATCTTAAGAAACGTAGCTTAAAGACAGATTATTCTTTCAGCGCATCATCTGAAGGAGGTTACAGAACAGAATCTGCTCCATTCATCTGAAGTGAGTCTGAGGACGAGTCTGGATGATGCATGAGCCCGAGGCGACGCAAACAAAGACAAACAACAGGCCTGAACCAGATCCAGGGAGCTCACAGCCTCCGTCACTTTTGTCAAACACGGATCCGCAGGAAATATTCAATAAAGTTTAATTGCGGTAACGTGCGTCGTTAGGGCTGTAATTAGCTCGGCTGAGATTTCCCCGCCGCTTTGATGAACTTGTGAACATGAAACGGTGGCGCTACGAGAAGCCCCGAGGTCGATCAGCTGATACGGAGACGACGGTGACGTGTCCTTTGATCAGAGAAAGAGAATAAGAGAGAGGAAAGGCAAACTCACAGATTATCTCTCATGCAAAGCGCAGAGCCGCCTCCCAGCTCAGCTTAACACTTTCACACGGTTACATCATGTGTTCTTCTGAAGAAAAAGGCTGCTTCTCTTATTCATTCATGTCCTCGCGTGGAAATCCAGACAGCACCCTCTGTGCAAAATATAATATAGATGGCTTATCCATCTTAATCACTTTATCTGACACTGTACAAAGTCAATCTTAAAGTCAGTTCATCTGTTAACCTGCACAAATGCTCATTAAAAGATTATTTCAAAACAAAAGTGAGTACGTTTAGGTCATTTTATCTCGTTCTCTCTCTTTGTTTATAGGTGATGATGAAAAAATAAGAAGCTTTCAAAATCTTTTGACTTTAAGTTACAAATATGTGTTTATAGGAGTTTATATTTTTGTTGCTCATTACCAGATAAAAGCATCCCTACGCTGTGGCATCCCAGTCAGAGCTGCTGTTGTCTTAGACTTCTCAACTTTCATTTGTAAAATGTTTTATGCAAATGCAGGATGCAGAGAGGACTCAGTGTCCCTGGAAATCCTTTCAGTTCCTCAAGAGGCATCCTGAGGTGTTCCCAGGGCTGAAGATGAATTCTGGGTCTAAACCGTGTTCCCCTTTCAGCGGGCCGTGCTCTGTAAACCTTAAACCATCTGAACTGCAGAGCTGTCATCACACTGGTTGTACTTTAATGTCCTAAGACTAAGCTCAGCCAAAGTTTCCAGATGGAACCTGAAAGCATCAGTGAAGCACGGTGGTGGCAGCATCACACTGTTGTTTACATTAAGGCTGCTTACGTCAAATACGACCTGTAACGTCTAAGAAGAAGAAGCGGAAACAAAACAGAAACAGATAAACTTATTATCTTGTTATCTGCATTTACAGGGATTTCTCTTCCATGTTCATGTGACATTAAAACAAAAAGTGCTTTCAAATAGTTTCTTATATTCTGTCATAGTGTGTGTCTGGTTTCTACGCGCCGTCAGTGAACGCCTCAGTGTGTCTGAACAGAGTGAGATGATCTGGAGGCAGAGTGCGTCTCTCTGCGGTTTGCTCTGGGTTTGCTCTGGCGGCTCATTGGCTTTCCCCTCTTCCTCCTGCAGGATGGCTAACCTGATGCGATCGTGCTAAGCTAGGCCGCTCTGAATGGTTTAGCATACGGGGCCTGCAGTGATAGGATCCGACAGCGAAAGGAGCTGCAGCTTATCTCGCTCTGCTTATCTGTGGTGGCTTCTACCTGCAGCCTGACATCAGATCCTATCAGACAGACGTATGTTTAGTGCACAGGAAACACGGATCACTTCCCATAATCCTTTGAGTCCTGCAGGGGGGATCAGATCTGAACAGAGAGGAGAGATTCTCTGACGGAGATACAAACTGAAGTGAAACAACAACGAGATCTGTGTTAGCTGCAGAGCACTTAGTGTCAGTAAAGTTTTATTCAAAAGAGGTCAGATCAGAGGAAGTGATGCTATCAGACGTATTACTGTACCACAAAGATTAGCTTTGTCTGCTTTGAATGACGTGGTTTCTGTCCGTGTTCAGGAGAAGATGGACTGGAAAACTGGTGAATATATATTTATGATAGTCGTTTAAAAGTGAAAACTGAGGACGACAAAAGACAATAATTACCAAGCTGTTATTGAAGCTCTGCAAGATTAGGCTAAAAACAAATGACACGTAAATATCTACAAATGACAAATGACAAAAGATCAGTTTAATTAAATCTGAACATGATTTCACTCTAACAACATAAATTATATTCTTAACCTTTTCAAATTTAGCTTATTTTCTTGCAAGAACCTTGAAAGTCCATGAAGGCGGCCATTTTGGAAATGGCTGCCCAAAGCTACTGACTGCAGAGCCTGGATGAATCCACCAGGGGGCAGATGACATGAATCATTATTGTTTACAACAGGTTTATCTGTGAAGTGTTAATTAATTGTGCTGGTGGTGCAGAGACTCAGAGCTAAAATGCTAAAATGCTAAAATGCTAAAATGCTAAAATGCTAAAATCAAAGCTCATTTCTCTTTCAGCTGCACAGACGAAGCGACTCTTTGCCGTTGGGACGGTTCAGATGCCTCCAGACCGACACACAGAGAGGGAAAGGTCTTAAATGAAAGGCAGAGGAGAGGTTGGCGCTGATGGACGAGAAAAGTGCAGCAGAGTCACCGGCCGACGGGAAGATGATCGCTGCGAGGAAACGACAAAGCAAAAAGAAAAAAGGAAAAAAAGAAACACTCTCAAAAGTCTCAGCCAGCGGAGATCCATCTGACATTTTGCGAGGCGGCGGAAAATGTCACCCTGAGAGCCGGATGAGTGGGCGGATAACAGGACGACACCAAGCTGAAATATTTGACTGCAGTCGTCCAACTTTACTCAGGCAGAAGAAGCTCGGTGAGAGCAGGGCGGAGCAGGAAAACCTTTCATTAGACGCTGCCTTCACTGTTTCATCAGATTCTTTCCTCATTAACTATTAAAATCTGTTCAACTGCAGCCAAACAGAAACCTGCAGCGCTGAGAGATGGAGCCAAAGCTGAGCTGTAGTTCCTCTAATGTCCTCTAGAGGCTCCAACAGCGAGTCCTCCATCTTATAAACTTTAAAAAACAGTTTTGGGGCCGCTGCTTTGGTTGCTAGCCTCAGATAAATCTCCTACTTCACCTCTGAACATGCCAGAGGCGGCATGCATGAGTTGAGCTTCAAAGTTGCTCTTAAACGGCTCTTTAGACACAATCAGTGGCTTCAAATACAAATATGTTCACGTTTAGACTTACTGATTAAACATGCTGAGAGACCAGAGCACACAAGCTCCACAGATTCAAACTGTAGAAGAAGTGAACGCCATGACAGCTCCTCTACAGTGAAGCTAAAGCTTGAGGAGCTCCCCCTGGTGGCTGGCTGCAGTATAGGTCACATAAGCCCCGCCCCACTAACGCACGTCAAATATGTGACTATTCAGAGTAATTATAAGTTGATTCAATTAAGTAAACGTCAGTAAAAACATAAATTCCTTTCTTAATTTAAAATCTGCTGAAAGAAAAAGCTAGAAAGTCCACGAGGGCGGCCATTTTGGAGACGGCTGCCAAAAGCTACAGACTGCAGGGCCTGGATGAATCCACCAGGGGCAGACCAGGTTCAGATTGTTTACAACATGTTTTTAGGTAAGTTTTGATGAGGATGGTGGAGCAAACGTCTCAGAAACAGGAAACACGTTTCTGCTGTGAGGAAGATCGTTTCATGTTAAAGTGAGCGAGTCTGCTTTTTAAAGGTGTTTTACAGCCAAGAGACGGGACGAGGGTTTAGAAACAACCTTGATCTCGTCTCTGAGACGCTGCACAGAATGAAAAGTGAGACAGCTCCGTCTCTCTCAGGCCTCGGGGCGTCGCGCTCTGAACGATCGACGCGCCCAGAGCTGCATTCTGCTGATGTCAGGACCACGAGCCGCCATCAATCGATGCAACGCGTGCCTGAAACATTCATGATGTTTCTCCTGGAGGGCAGGACGCTCGATGCGGGACGCCGGTCATGAAACAAACATCACGGTGGAGCTAAAGCGTCGCCTCGCTTCAGGTCCAAAACGTCAAAGCGCTGTGATCCTGCACGGAGAGGAGAGGGGAAGCTCAGGCCTCGGGCTAACGGCGTGTTCGACAGCACGAAGATGAAGGAGCTGCAGCAGAGAGAAAACACAGCAGCACAGGTCTGAGATGTGTTGAAGCAGCTGCAGCTAATCAGAGGAATCACCAAAACAGGAAACTGATGATGGATCGGTTTATTCTCAGAGCTCGATCAGACCTGAGAGGCTCGTAGGAGGACAGGAGGACAGGAGGACGGGGTAAGGACGGGGGCGGCCATCTTGTCCTGGAGACGTTAAACCAGAGTCTGAGAAACCTGAGGTATCTGGAACCAGGACGTCCCACAGAGTCAACACCTTGACCACCTCCAACCAGAACCAGAACCAGAACCACCTTCCTCCATGTCTACCTGGTCCAGGGGTCAAAGGTCAGCGTGGACACCCTCCACTGAGTTTTGACTCCTTCTTCATCAGAACCACACGAGTCAGAACCAAAGATCCTTGGTCCAGGACCCTGACTCTGGTTCCTCTTCTTCACTGGAACACTGATGACCTCCTCCTCCTCCTTCTTCCTCTACTTCCTCTCCCATTCTCCTCCTCATCATCCTCTTCTTTCTCCTCCTCCTCCTTCTTCCTCGTCTTCCTTCTCCTTTTCCTTTGCTTCATCGTCCTCTTCAGGTTTGTTTTTCTCTTCTACCACCTCCTCTTCCTCCCTCCTTCCTCTCTGTCTCTGTCATCTGTTTAGTTGGTGGTTTTGGTCGTGAGGTTCCTCCTCACAAAGCTCCGTCCTGCTGCTGGGGCTCAGAGCCTCTGGGGCGGCGGTGGATTACTAATGGGCTGCAGCTGAAGATTTGCGGCTCGGCCGATCTGTCAGAAAAATAATAATGATAATAATAACAACAGTGCCAGAGTCGGACGGGGAAATGCAGCCGAGCCTGTGTGTTCCTGACGTGACTGACGCCCAATAAATAACCCATTTCCATTTGTGAAGCAGTCATGATGATAAACTCCTCGACAGGCCTCCACGCTCACCTGTGTTGATGCATTACGTCCCTCTCGCATGACAAAGTGGCTGTTTAATCACAAATCTGTCGCCGTCCTGCAGCAGCGAGCCTCCCGGCGGCGGCGGGGGCGGGGGGTTTCCTCCCAGGATCCAACCACAGCACAAATACGTCCTCAAAAAAATAAAACAGAGCCTCAGCAGCCGCAGAGAGAGCAGATAAATCACACTGAAGACGGAGGAGTCGGGTTTGTTGGCGAGGAATCTGCATTTTCACTCGTGTTGGTGGAGAATTAAAGATGTGTTCTTCAGATTCTGTCGTTCTGCTCTTAAAGTCTCAAAGAGGTTTCCACATGTGATGAAGACTGGTTGATGCTTTGCCTTCTCTCTGAGCTCGAACTATCTCGACCGATGGAGGAGCAAGAACTACACGAAGACCAAGAACAAGACCAAGAACTACACGAAGACCAAGAACAAGACCAAGAACTACACGAAGACCAAGAACAAGACCAAGAACTACACGAAGACCAAGAACAAGACCAAGAACTACACGAAGACCAAGAACACGACCAAGAACTACACGAAGACCAAGAACAAGACCAAGAACTACACGAAGACCAAGAACAAGACCAAGAACTACACGAAGACCAAGAACACGACCAAGAACTACACGAAGACCAAGAACAAGACCAAGAACTACACGAAGACCAAGAACAAGGGATGGAGGGATGGAGGGATGGAGGGATGGAGGCGGGAGGAGCCGGGTCGTCCTCCCCTGATCCGTCTGATCCGCTCTAATTGGAGCTCTTTAATTAGCCGTCTCCGTCCCTCTCGTCCTCTCCGATCACAGAAGACGACCTGCTGGAGCGTTGTGGTGCAGGGGCCTCCTGATTGGGCCCTGGGCTTTTCCTCGCTGACCTTGCAGCGAGCCGAGAGCGTTGGGTTTCACCTGAGCGGCGTCAGCAGGGATGTGTTGGTAGGAAGCGTTGCCTCGCTGCTGTCAGCCGCTCAGGCAGCTCCTTGTTTGTTTTCTTGAACGCTGCCTCTCCCTCTGAGGGGTTTCCCCGCCGGCGGAATAAAACGAACGCTGGCTTCATTTAAGACTTATTTGATTTAGCTGCAAATTAAATGTGCTCATTCGGCGGCTGTTCTTAGGATTGTTTTGCATTAGCGGCAGCGTTTCCTGAAAGGAAATCATTTCTCTCTAACTGGATCCTGTAACCACGTTTGCTGTGATTAGTGTCATGAAACGCCGGCTCGTTGCAGCACATTGGCCTTTTCTGAGGAACCTGAACCGCTGATGGAAACCATAGGCGAGGAAATGAAAGGTAAAAGCGGTCGGAGTCAAACCGGTGGGCGTTTGGTGGCGAGCGTCTGAACTCAGAGAGAAGACGTTGAGAGTGAGATATCAAAGCGCTGACCTCGACGCTCTCGCTTCAGCAGAGAGCTCTGAGAGCAACATTCAGACTCCTGCAGAGTTCAGCCGAGCTTTTCTTCTCTGAGCAGAAATAAAACCGACTTAATTAAACGTAGAGGCAGCGTCTTCAACAGAAACAGAGGGAGGACAGATCCTATTGGTCGGATCAGGATCAGCTGGTCACTACTTTGACTCTACTGTGTTTCTACTGGAACGGACAACGTGAAGTGTCTACAACCAGAGATAATCAGCTCTGATGATCTGAGGAGGAAGAGGAAGGACAACAGAACGTATGAGGTGAAGATGGAGACAAAAAAGAAGGAGGAAGAGGACAAGGAAGAAGACGATAAAGAGAAGGAGGGAAAGGAAGCAAAGGAGGAGGAAGAAGAGTAAGAGGAGGATGAGGAAGCACAACAACAAGTAGGAGGAGAAAAAGAAAAACGAAGAGGATGAGGAAGAGGAGAATGAGAAGTAGGATGAAGATGAAGAAGAAGGAAGAAGAGGAAGCAAAGGAGGAGGAAGAAGGTTGATCAGGTTTAATCTGACGTGGTCCAGGTTTCAGGATTAAATGAAGGTTTAATAAAGAGGAGATCAGCGTGAAGCACCTCCTCGTCTTCCTCCTCCTCCTCCTCCTCTGTGTCACAGGTGCATGCTGGGAGATGCCAGTGGGGGTGAAGTGGCCCTGGCAGCTCTTAATGCAGCTGTCAGACGTCCTGGTCCAGCGATGCGCCTCCTCCTGCTCCATCGCCGTCACCTCTCAGATTATACAGCTTTTAAATGAGCCGCCAACGCCGCCACGGGGGAACGGCGCCCGGGGGAAAGCGCCTGTCGCCACGGCAACGTGAGCCACCATTTGCCGTGCCATTAATCTCTGCGTGACGAGATCTCGGACGATTTGTCCTCGATGTCAAATGAAGCTGTAAAAACTTCTGATGACAGGACAAACAAGGACACTGACGGGCCCCGGGTCAGGAGACAGCCAGGAGACGACCAGAGGACGACCAGGAGACGACCAGGAGACGACCAGAGGACGATGAGGAGACGACCAGGGACCAATCAGACTGGAGGAAACATTCAAGTCATTCTAGGACGGATGAGAGGGACGTCAACACCAGAAAGAGAAGGAATCAGTCTCCTCATTACACTTTAAATGTCCTGGAACTACAGGTGTCCAATAATGTGTCCTTGTCTCAGAGAAGGTGTCTCCGTTCAAAACATTTAACATTTATATTATTATAAAGAATGAGATGAAAAAATAAAATGAAGAAATACAGAAGAAGAAGAGTAAAGGAGGAGAAGAAAGAGGAGGAGGAGGAAGAGAAGGAGGAAAGAATCCAGATGAGTCTGAACAAAGACGACTGGTTTCTATGAAAGAGTGAATAAAGTTACAAGAATCTGGACTGATGATAAAATAAAATGAGTCTAATCTTTCTCAGGTCCTGGTCTGGACTTCCAGGGGCCTCCAGGGGCCTCCAGGGGCCTCCAGGGGCCCAGACTTGACCCTGAGGACCATGTCCAGGGCTTCTGCTTTATTTTCCGTCTTCCTCGTCCATTAGGCAGCAGCTGGAGAGGAAGAGGAAGAGGAGGAGGAGGAGACTGGTTGGTTAGCTGCTCTAACTGGTCTTCCAGGTCCCCCCCACCACCCATTATTAAAGACTGTCCATGCAGCAAAGCATCATGGGAAGGACGCTTCATAGAGTCTCTGCTGGGTTTGTTGATTCTGGGACGACAGCGTTGTTGCTCCTACAGCGATCTGAGGCAGACTTCTTCTTCTTCTTTCTTTCCACACAAAATGAAAACCTTACTCACGTGATAAAAACAGAATAAAACTAGACAGACGGATAAAAACCTGATCCTGGTTCTGATTCCGGTTTAAATGTTCAAATAAAACGAGAGTCTGAAGTGAATTAGATGAAGCAGCAGAACAAAAACATCTGGACAGACCAGACAGTTTAAGACGTAACGTCCTCTAGAGACAACACGTCCATCTTAGTATTCTGAACATTTAACGGTTTATGGACGTGGAGCGCCACGTTAGCCTGGATGCTAATTAGCTGGAGGCTAACGGCGTTCTGCTGCTTCAGTCTTTGAACCAGAGACGATGACGATGAGGATGATTCTGAAGCTGCCGTCGGCTTTCAGAACAAATGAGAGCGAAGCTTCAAAAAGACTCAGCAGCTGAAAACTGAACTTTGTCCTGGACGACAAGACAGAGACAGAGACAGAGACAGAGAGGAGGAGGGATGGAGCAGAGAGGAGGAGAGAGGAGGAGAGAGGAGGAGAGAGGAGGAGGGATGGAGCAGAGAGGAGGAGAGAGGAGCAGAGAGGAGGAGGGATGGAGCAGAGAGGAGGAGAGAGGAGCAGAGAGGAGGAGGGATGGAGCAGAGCTTTTCCAGGTTGATGAGGACAGAGGACGAGGCCTCAGGGACGTGAAGCTGCTGCTGAGATCAAGCTGGTTTTAAAAAACGCTGCTTTCATTTTTCTTTTCTTCCTGAGATGAACGAGGGAACCTGCAGGTTTTCTGCTCTTCACCTGAGACGTTCTTCCTGTTTCTATTTTATTTTATTATTTTCTGCTGCTGCTGCTGAGGCCTCAGCTTCAACAGTCAGTAAATACATGATGGACAGAAGAGTTTAAAGAAGGATTTCATTTAAATCAGACAGAGAAGTAAAGGAGAAACCAGCAGTTATTAGATTCATAGAAGAAGAAGTTTCCATCAGTGATTTCACATCTTTTCTGTCTAAACGGAGCATGGACACGACTTTATGACGACGTTTCTACTTCCAGCTTTTCTTCCTGGTTTTCAAACCAAACTTGTGAATACACAGATCTATAAAGTTTAAACTTTACATCTTCAGATATGAATCCTGCTTTAGTTGGTACAGCTCCTGTGTTCATTTAACTGTTTTATCATGAGCATCATTTAACGTTCTCCTGCAGGATTTATTTTAGGGACAGGTTAGGGTTACTGCAGACCCGTGACTCTTTCTCTGTTCAGGCTAACGGGCTAACAGGCTAACGGGCTAACAGGCTAACAGGCTAACAGGCTAACAGGAGCACTGAGGCGTTTCAGGGCCAGGACACCATTACAGTCACTTCTGGTTTCTCATTGAAACAGTATCTGCGTCTGCTGATGTCGATGAGGTGGATCCTCTGGAGTTTCTCTGCAGCTGTTTCTCCAGAAGACAAGTCGGACCAACAGTGACTCAATCTGCCTCCATTTCTCTATTGATCTGTTAAATAAATCCTCCTCCTTCGTGCAGAGCTGCAGGCGTCGCCCTCAATATTTCAGAAGTGTTTGTGTGATCGTAATAATTCAACGTTTAATGTTTGCCATCAACACATTTTACATCTTGTCTCAAATATCATTTTATTTGATAAGTTTTAGATTTTCTTTGTCTTCATGAGGACGCTCAGCTCTGTGTCTTCAAATAACAAAAAAGGAAACAAAGAGAACAGGAATGAAATAAAAGTCTACAGAATATAATCTAGATGTTAAAGATTGAGGTGAAGTTGAACCTAAATCCTGACACAGAGAGACGAGGGAGCAAGAAACTAAAGGAGAACAAAAAGCAAATAACACAAACAAAAGAAAAAAACCAGAGAAAGTCAAAGAGGAGGTGAAGCAACGAGAGGAAACAGGCGACATGAAGGAAGACGAGCCAGCGTCAGACTGCTGCATTTAATGAGGCCTTGATGAGGAGATGGAGATCAGGTGTGTCAGCCTCCAGGAAGCCACGCCCACTCAGCCTCAAAGACACGCCCCCTGATTCAGAGAGGGCGGAGACAACAGAGAAGATAGAGACAGAGGCTTGAGACAACAGAGACAAGAGGGACAGAGGCCTGAGACAACAGAGACAAGAGGGACAGAGGCCTGAGACATAAGACAAGGAAATAAAAGTAGAAACTGATGGATCATGAAACAGGAAGATGAAGCATTTAAAGTTCTGCAGAATAAAGGGGCGGGGCTACTTTGAGTCCTCACAGGTAGCTAGCTGTCTTTAGCCTTTAGCACCACCCACGCTCTTTGCTTGTTGATGGAGACGGACGGAGACGCTCTCCAGGAAACATGTGGATGTTTAAAGACTCAGAGCTGAATGATCCTGCAGAGAGAGTTTAGGGTTGAGTCCTGGTTTGATGACGAGGCTCTGTCGTCTTCCTTTAAACTATAAAAGTGAAGTTCTGTGGTTTGTCTCTCATCACTCGTCTTTATTAACGTCTAAAGAAGCTCAGGTTTGTGGAATAAAAACATTTCTAATCTGTGAACGGAGCCGAGCTCAGACTGGAAACGTAATCAGCTCTGGTTTACGTGATGGAGGGACGGGGGACGGGGGACGGACTTCACGCTGCGTCTGTGTCTTTGTCCGTCAGCGTTGTCACCTTCAGTGACGGCGGAGAGGAAGGAGCTCAGAGTGGATCCACTCCTCTGATGCTATCGCAGAGCGGCCGATAAGAGCGGCTGGGCCCGCTGTAGAGAAGCAGAGACACGACGCTTTTAATTCTTTATCTGGCAGCAGCCGCGCTTTGAATATTTGTTCGTCTCCTCGCTGCGTGTCGCTGGTCCAGGTCTTTGTGGAGGATTTTGTTAAATTATACAGACGCTGATAAAGACACTGGGAGTATGTGCAGCTTTAAGAAGTTAAAGAAGATGGAGTCGAGAGGAGGATGGAGAGAGGGTGGAGGGTGGAGGATGGAGGGGAAGAGCAGCTGGTAGACTGGTTAATCCATTTGGTGAAGAGAGAAGAGGAACTTAAACATTTCTCCTCGTCTTTCTTTCTTTCTTTCTTTCTTTCTTTCTTTCTTTCTTTCTTTCTTTCTTTCTTTCTTTCTTTCTTTCTTCAGACTCAGAGAAGGAGCAATGAGCGTCTCTGTTCCCTGACTGAACTCTGAACTGTTTTCAGATCAGTTAAATCAGAGTTTAAAAGAGTCAGAGATGCTGATGCTGCGTTCACTGACTCCTACTGGTGTTTGTAAAACGTAATTATGTCAGGACGTGATGCGGATCAGACTGATTTAAGATGGAAAATAAACTGAACATTTCAAACAAAAGGAATTTATGAAGAGGAAGGAATGATAAAATATTTAAATATAAAACTAACTGAAATAAATCTAATTTAACTTTTAACAGAAACAGAGACGCGTCCTGGAGGAGATTAGATCTGCACAAGATGTACATTTATAATAAATACAAAGATCAAGTGTGTAAATAAATCAGATAAATCAGATAAATCAATAAATGCGACGCCACAGAATCTGTTCTTCTTGTTTTCTGTTCAGATTTAAATGTTCCTGCAGCACGATGATCAGCTGTAGAGCCTTTATTTACTCATCGTCTCTGGACGTCTCAGATTATTCTCTGAGCTGATGCCGCGGTTGGACCCCGGCCCTCGTCCTCGTCCTCGTCCTCCTGCAGATATAAATTACATCCATTGAATTATAAAAATGTCCATGTTTCTCCTCAGACAGACTTTCTCTTTTTGTCCTTCCTCCTCCGACACAATTAATATGACGACTTTGAAATAGTAGCCAGAGTCTGACTTTCTTCCTATTTTAATTCCTTTTCTCTTTCTCTCCCCCCGTCCTCCCCCCGTCCTCCCCCCGTCCTCCCATTGCGTCTGATGTCACCGGTCCATTCTGGGGGACTTTTAGCTTCCGTCCGTCCGTCTGCGGCAGAAGAATCGACTCCTGGTCTGAATTATGAGTCGGTGTAATCACTGGGAGCGAAGCAGCGAGGCCGCAGAGTTCACAGCTTCTTAATTAGTTTGCGGTATATATGTAATTATTCCTGCATTTTTAAATTCACTTAAGGCACTACGCCTCCCTCCCTCCCCCTCCCTCCCCCCTTTTTCTTCTTCTCCCTTCATTTTTAAGGATCTGGTTCAAGGATGTCCTGCAGTAACGAATCAATCCTGCTCGGCCCCGAACGCTCCGTGTAATTACTCCCTCTGTTTTTTAATTCTTCCAGCCGACGTACGACTCAGAACCATTATTTTTTTTTAGATTTTCTTTCTTTGAGCTCATCAGTTCATCAGAGAACGCCGGCGGAGCTGCACACAGTCGGATATGAACGCTCACTGACTTCCTCATTTTAGTTCCTCAAGAGAAGAAGTCGTGTTTCAGGATCATGTGATGAAACTAGAGGAGGAAGATCATCATCATCATCATCATCATCAGTGCTGCTCTCTCTTAAACCTGAACAGTTTATTTCAGCCTGTTTCTACGTAAAGATGCTGAACATTAGATCACAGACTTTATTTAACGTCTCTGATGTTTTTTATCAAATAAATGTTTTAAAAGATGATTTGATTTGATCTGAGCAGGAATCTGTTCGTTTATCTGATTCTAAAAAACCTCCAACATCTAGCTTCAGCATCAGTCCTCCTCCTCTTCCTCCTCTTCCTCCTGCTGCTCCTCCTTTTCCTCTCCCTCTTCCTCATGGACAAATGATCTCTCTCTCCTCCTTTCTTTTCTTTCTATGTCCTACCCTT
Source organism: Planiliza haematocheilus (assembly GCA_005024645.1). Lineage (NCBI taxonomy): Eukaryota > Metazoa > Chordata > Actinopteri > Mugiliformes > Mugilidae > Planiliza > Planiliza haematocheilus. The sequence continues at coordinate 288,175 of SRSE01000073.1, forward strand.
CACACACTTTTCTCCTCCTCCACCTCCTCTTCATCATCCTCCTCTTTCTCCTTTTCCTCTTCTTGCAAACCCACCTTTTAATAATCGTCCTCTTCTTTCTATTCTTCATCTTCCTTCTCCTTTTCCTCTTCTTCCTCTTTTTTCTTTCTACGTATGTCTTACCCTTCCACACACTTTTCTCCCTCTTCCGCCTCCTCTTCATCATCCTCCTCCTTCTCCTTTTCCTCTTCTTCCTCCTTCATGCCCTTCCACCTTTTCATTCTCCTCCTCCACCTCGTCTTCATCGTCCTCCTCCTCCTCTTGTTTGGACCGTGAAGCTTTGTTCAACACTACAACACAAACAGTCCTGTTTTAAAGTCGTATTTTAAAATCTTCTTTTACTCTTAGGAAAGACATTTGAATAATAATAATAATAATAATAATAATAATAATAACCAGTCGTCCCCATAAACCACAGACTAAGCGTGATCTTAAAGCTCATTGATCCCTGGTACAGTGAAGTTATATATAAATGATATGCTGTAGATATTCCTGTTCTCATCCTTGTTTTCTCATCCTTGTGTTTCTCAGGTTAAAGTTCTACGTAGAACGGGTTAAAATGTGAACAGATACCTGGAGATGTTGATGACGCTGCAGTCTGACTCTAAAGTTTTAATGCTCGTCTAGAAGCAGCAGCAGCAGCAGCGTGACAGTCTGTCATCCTGAACGGCAGCTTGACGTTTAAAAGGATGAAAACAGGAGGAAAGAATGAACTGAAAACTGGAAAACAAATTGATTTCTGAGGGACGTCCCAGCAGCTGAATGCACAGGAAGCAGTGGGGACATGTTCTGGTTTCAGACGGAGGAGTGATCAGAGTCGAAGGCTGCAGCCCAGGAAGAATCCAGGTTTCTGTGAACGCAGCATTAACGCCCGTCCTCCCTCCCTCCCTCGCCGCCTCGCTATCGCTGCTAGCTGTAGCTGAACGTCAGCATCATTACCATCAACATGTCGACAGAGCACATGGAGCCTCTCCTCAGTTTAACGTTACAGCTTCAATCTGAAAATATAGAAACAGCTCAGAGTCGTTTTTATCGAGACGAAGGCTCAAACGTTTGCAGCTGAATGAAAGTTTGTAGGTTTGTGTTTTTTTTACACGATGCTGGGAGCGAACTAGAGACGGCCTGGTTGTAATTCCCTGTTTGACCTGATGGTGTCACTGTCGTCTCTCCCGTGTCTCAGTAACGTGGTAGCTCTATGTCTGGGCGTTGGAGGCGTTTGATGACGAGAGATTTGCTGATGAAGATGAACCTGACGACTGGTGATGAAGGTGAAGATGACACATCTGCTATAAACACAGATAAATCAGAACAACTCACAATCTCTCCTGGAAAACCTTCACCTGCAGAAAAAGGAAAGAAGAGCCACGACTTCCAGAAGCTGACGGAGGATCTAAAACTCCTCATCTGTCCGTCCAGATCTTCTGAGAAGCTACAGCAGCCTTAGAAACATGAGATATATCATTTCAGAGAAGATGTCTGTTCTTGTTCTTGTAGCTGAGGACTGTACAAGTCTTCATTTTGTTTTTTACATTGATTAAAATACTTGGTGACGCTCTACATGAGTTAAAAGTCACTCTATACGCAGATGATACTCTACTTTATGTTGATTATTATCTCAGTTTCAAAGATCTCTCACAAACTCTCCTGGAAAACCTTCATCTGAGTGGTGTACCACAAGGCTCTGTGTTTGGACCGCTGCCTTTTGAACTGTTTATGCCCCCGCTATGAAACGACATCCTGCAAACACGTGCGTTAAACATCAGTTTATATGTAGATGATGCTTTTATTTATGTTGCTAGCAGACCGCGGCTGCTAGCTTAAACTTAAACTACAGATAAATATGCTACAGACACAGAAACAGAAAAGAGAAACCATGACTTCCAGACGCTGATGGAGGATCTGAAAATCTTTAGTTTGTCCAGAACCAGAACCTCCGGCCTTCAGTTTGTTCGATGGCTGTACGTACTACGATTCCCATGACTCTCAGCTCTCTGTACAGACATGAGTTTATTGTCATGTATTATGTTTTCAGGAGAAAGTCAAACAGCGTCCTTTTGGCTTTTGAGACATCCAGTCCATCGTAGAAAAGCCCACCAGTTAAAACGTGTCTGGATCACGTCTGATAATTTCCACTTTAAAAACATAAACCACCTGTGTCCTGTTTGTTCCACTTTAAGTCCCAGTCTCACTTTAAATGGAGGATAAATGCGGCTCCACAGCTCAAGCTCCTGACTGATTTATTATTTTTATTGTCAAACAGCTGAAGGTGAAATGTTTGGTTTGTTTTCCACACAGACCTGAGACATTTACTTCCATAGCTGTTGTTCTTTACGTGTCTTTATGTCCCCATCAGTCCTAATGATGCTACTGCCTCCCCCAGAACTGTCTCAGGGGGGCGGAGGACAATGACGAGAAGCAGATGGTAGAAAAAAAAACAGAAGTGATTAAACCGAAGCAGAAGAGAGCGAGAGGAAAATACTGACTCCTCAGAAGCCAGGAAGTAAATCACGTCCTCTTCGATTACGAGACGTCTCCAACATCTTTTATGAGTTTCTGAGGAAACATTTTCAAACCCATGAATGTTTATACTCGTCTGATTGTGGCTGGGTGTAAAAGAGGAAGTCAGGAGGTGGAGAAGGAGGAGGATGGACGGGTCAACAGAACAATGATGGACGGTCATTGTTTCCTGTATTAAACCAAACAGGTGTCCCATCAAATCACCTGTTTATCAGTCGGGACGTCCCACTCATCACACCCCACGTCTAGGACCATGGTAGAATGACCTGGGTTAAAATATGTAAAGGTGTAAAAGTAAGGGAAGGAAAGAAGAGGAAAGAAAGAAGGAAGGAAGGAAATAAAAAATAAATAGATCTGCTTCATTCTGATTAACATCATCAGTTATTTATCGTATCGATGCATCAGCAGATGTTGAAGCTATTTTAAGATGTTAAATTCTTCTGTCGTTTCCGTCTCAGAGTTGATCTTTAACCTGCAGACGTTACGTTTCCTGCAGGTTTGTCTTTAATCCAGATTAGAATAAACCCAGCTGGGAGCCTCGGCCTCACGTTCTCCACAGACGTCTCCGTTCGTATTCGTCTCCGTGTTCAGGGCTGAAATGTAAATGTCTCTGCAGCGAGCCGGGCCTCAGACTGACACAAGCTGAGTCTGATATTCTGCAGCAGATGAGAAAGTCGACGCCTCGCTGCGAGACGTGTGTTTCATCCAATCCTCCGACAACAAATAATACCTGAGCCTCGGCCTCGGCGGCGGTGTGGCGGCGGCGGCGGCG